>JACEGR010003041.1:0-113554 GCA_014170235.1 Listronotus bonariensis | reverse complement strand
TCTTCATAACGAACTTCTTTATTATCTGCGGATACGACACGTCAAAAAAATGAAATTTATTAAACACGGAGATCAAGCAACGTCTGGATTAGCGAAGCCATCGGGAACGTCGATTGTGGCCTTCTTTACAGTGGCGTAAAGTGATAATTACTTCTGGAAAGAGGGTTCGGATCGGGTGTTCTCAGGTCGCTGCTTTAATTAAGTCGCGTCAGGAGGTTGAAACGGTGTTGTAGTGAAAAAGGAGATATACAGTGTGTTTTAACATTATGTTTACTCTCAAATTTTCCCACCCAGCCATTTTGTGGGTCTCAGAAAACTGCTTATTACAAAATCTTCGCAACGAACTCCTTTATAATCTCTGCGTGTACGACACGACCTGCGTGAAACGGGGAGAATTTATTAAACACGGAGATCAAACGCCCAACGTCTGGATTAGCAGAAGCCATCAGGAATCATTGTGGCTAATTTACAGAATAACGTAAGTGATAATTGCTTCTGGAAAAGAGGTTCGGATCACGAGTGTTGTACATTGCCGGTGCGCTGCTATAATTAAGTCGCGTTAGGAGAAGTTTTGGAACGGAGTTGTAATTAATAAGTAAAGGAGATATACAGGGTGTTCTCGGCATTATGTTTACTCTCAAATTTCCTCCACTCAGCTATTTTGTGAATTATCTTCAGAAAACTACTTCTTACAATATCTTCGATAACGAACTCCTTTATCATCTGCGTATACGACACGACAATGAAACGAAATTTATTAAACACGGAGATCAAACAACGTCTGGATTAGCGAAGCCATCGGGAACGTCGATTGTGGCCAATTTACAGAATAACGTAAAGTGATAATTACTTCCGGAAAGAGGGTTCGGATCCGGGTGTTGTTCTCCAGGTCGCTGCTTTTAGTTAAGTCGCGTCAGGAGTTTGAAACGGCGTTGTAATTAATGGTAAAAAGGAGATATACAGGGTGTTTCAACATTATGTTTACTCTCAAATTTTCCCACGCAGCCATGTTTGTGAATTATCTTTTTAGAAAACTACTTCTTACAATGTCTTCATAACGAACTCCTTTATTATCTGCGTATACGACACGACAAAGAAACGAAATTTATTAAACACGGAGATCAAACAACGTCTGGATTAGCGAAGCCATCGGGAACGTCGATTGTGGCCAATTTACAGAATAACGTAAAGTGATAATTACTTCTGGAAAGAGGGTTCCGGATCGAGGTGTTGTTCTCCAGGTCGCTGCTTTAATTAAGTCGCGTCAGGAGTTTGAAACGGAGTTGTAATTAATGGTAAAAAAGGAGATATACAGGGTGTTTCAACATTATGTTTACTCTCAAATTTTCCCACGCAGCCATTTTGTGAATTATCTTTTCAGAAAACTACTCTTACAATATCTTCGATAACGAACTCCTTTATCATCTGCGTATACGACACGACAAAGAAACGAAATTTATTAAACACGGAGATCAAACAACGTCTGGATTAGCGAAGCCATCGGGAACGTCGATTGTGGCTAATTTACAGAATAACGTAAAGTGATAATTACTTGGAAAGAGTGGTTCGATCCGGGTGTTGTTCTCCAGGTCGCTGCTTTAATTAAGTCGCGTCAGGAGTCTGAAACGGCGTTGTAATTAATGCTAAAAAAGGAGATATACAGGGTGCCTTTCTTAAACATTATGTTTACTCCTCACCCTTCTCCCACGCAGCCATTTTGTGAATTATCTTCTTCAGAAAACTACTTCTACAAAGTCTTCATAACGAACTCCCTTTATAATCTGCGTGATACGACACGACAAATGAAACGAAATTTATTAAACACGGAGATCAAACAACGTCTGGATTAGCGAAGCCATCGGGAACGTCGATTGTGGCCACATTTTACAGAATAACGTAAAGTGATAATTACTTCTAAGAGGGTTCGGATCCGGGTGTTGTTCTCCAGGTCGCTGCTTTAATTAAGTCGCGTTAGAAGTTTGAAACGGAAGTTGTAATTAATAGTAAAAGGAGATATACAGGGTGTTTCAACATTATGTTTACTTTAATCTTTCCCACGCAAGCCATTTTGTGAATTATCTTTTCAGAAAACTACTTCTTACAATATCTTCATAACGAACTCCTTTATCATCTGCGTGTACGACACGACAATAGAAACGAAATTTATTAAACACGGAGATCAAACAACGTCTGGATTAGCGAAGCCATCGGGAACGTCGATTGTGGCTCAATTTACAGAATAACGTAAAGTGATAATTACTTCTGAAAGAGGGTTCGGATCCGGGTGTTGTTCTCCAGGTCGCTGCTTTAATTAAGTCGCGTCAGGAGTTTGAAACGGCGTTGTAATTAATGGTAAAAAGGAGATATACAGGGTGTTTCAACATTATGTTTACTCTCAATTTTCCCCACGCAGCCATTTTGTGAATTATCTTATCAGAAAACTACTTCTTACAATGTCTTCATAACGAACTCCTTTATAATCTGCGTGATACGACACGACAAAGAAACGAAATTTATTAAACACGGAGATCAAACAACGTCTGGATTAGCGGAGCCATCGGGAACGTCGATTGTGGCCAATTTACAGAATAACGTAAGTGATAATTACTTCTGGAAAGAGGGTTCGGATCCGGGTGTTGTTCTCCAGGTCGCTGCTTTAATTAAGTCGCGTCAGGAGTTTGAAACGAGGTTGTAATTAATGGTAAAGGAGATATACAGGGTGTTTCAACATTATGTTTACTCTCAAATTTTCCCACGCAGCCATTTTGTGAATTATCTTTTCAGAAAACTACTTCTTACAATATCTTCATAACGAACTCCTTTATCATCTGCGTATACGACACGACAATGAAACGAAATTTATTAAACACGGAGATCAAACAACGTCTGGATTAGCGAAGCCATCGGGAACGTCGATTGTGGCCAATTTACAGAATAACGTAAAGTGATAATTACTTCTGGAAAGAGGGTTCGGATCCGGGTGTTGTTCTCCAGGTCGCTGCTTTAATTAAGTCGCGTCAGGAGTTTGAAACGGAGTTGTAATTAATGGTAAAAAGGAGATATACAGGGTGTTTCAACATTATGTTTACTCTCAAATTTTCCCCACGCAGCCATTTTGTGAATTATCTTTTCAGAAAACTACTTCTTACAATGTCTTCATAACGAACTCCTTTATCATCTGCGTATACGACACGACAAGAAACGAAATTTATTAAACACGGAGATCAAACAACGTCTGGATTAGCGAAGCCATCGGGAACGTCGATTGTGGCTAATTTACAGAATAACGTAAAGTGATAATTACTTCTGGAAAGAGGGTTCGGATCACGAGTGTTGATTCTCAGGTCGCTGCTTTAATTAAGTCGCGTTAGGAAGTTTTGAAACGGAGTTGTAATTAATGGTAAAAAGGAGATATACAGGGTGTTTCAACATTATGTTTACTCTCAAATTTTCCCCACGCAGCCATTTTGTGAATTATCTTATCAGAAAACTACTTCTTACAATATCTCGATAACGAACTCTATCATCTGCGTACACGACACGACAAAGAAACGAAATTTATTAAACACGGAGATCAAACAACGTCTGGATTAGCGAAGCTATCGGGAACGTCGATTGTGGCTAATTTACAGAATAACGTAAGTGATAATTACTTCTGGAAAGAGGGTTCGGATCCGGGTGTTGTTCTCAGGTCGATGCTTTAATTAAGTCGCGTCAGGAGTTTGAAACGAGTTGGCAATTAATGGTAAAGGAGATATGCAGTGTGTTTAACATTAGCATGTTTACTCTCAAATTTTTCTACGCAATAACCACGTGAATTATCTTTTATTGCTTCTTTAATGTGCATAGCGAACTCCTTTATCATCTGCGTATACGACACGACAAAGAAACGAAATTTATTAAACGGAGATCAAACAACGTCTGGATTAGCGAAACTAAGAACGTCGATTGTGGCCAATTTACAGAATAGCATGAAAGTATAGTACTTCTGGAAAGGGTTCGGATTCGGGTGTTCTCCGGGTCGCTGCTTTAATTGGCGTTAAGTTTGGAACGAGTTGCTTGTAATTAATAGTAAAAAAGGAGATAGACAGGGTGTTTAACATTATGTTACTCTCAAATTTTCCCACTATTCGAATTTGTGATTATCTTTTAAACTACTTCTTACAATAAATAACAACTGACAATATCTGCGTAACCACGAACGGGGCTGTCAAACGCGGAGATCGGCGTCTGGACAGCAACCATCGTTTGTCGTTGTAACTTTAATTACAAGAGACTGTCGTGATAATTACTTTCTGAAAGAAAGGATCATCGAATTCTCCGAATGTCTCTGCTTTGTAGTCGTCAGGAAGTTTAATTTATGGTAAAAGGAGATATACGAGTGTTTCAATATTATGTTTACTCTCTTCCCCACTGTAATTATCTTTCGAAAACTACTTCTTACAATATGTCTCGATAACAGCACTTCTTTTTATCATCTGCGTATACATTTAAAAACGAAATTTATTAAACACGGAGGTAACAATGTCTGGATTAGCGAAGCAGCGAAGGCGTCATTGTAACTGAATGAAGTGACAATTACTTCTGGAAAGGGGTTCGAATCGGGTGTTTATTCTCCGAATATGCTTAGTAAGTCGCGTCGGGAGTTTGAAACGGAAGTTGTAATTAATGGTAAGGAGATTGAGATGTTTGCTGCTGAAATTTTCCCGCGCAGCTCATTTATCTTTCGAAAACTACTCTTCTTTTATTAACTTGGGTTGTAACTATATCTATCTAATCTGGCTGGCTATGTAACGGAATCTTTGAGCCTAATTTTAACCAACTTCCAGCTATTCGATTTCTTTGAAACTTTGCACACGTATTAAGGAAACATGACAGATGCAATAATCTACAAACAGTATCCGTTATCTTTTTTGGATCGCCAGGAAAAAAAATTCCATTATATTATAAAAACAACACCTAGGATGCCATCTGTTGGCAACATTTCAAACTTGCTATTAAATGAAGAAGAAATTTTTTAGTTTTTACACAATTTGGTTAGTTGCACCATTGGTGTTCAATTTTTATGAACAATAAAGTAATAAGTTCTTTTCACAATTGGGTTAGTTGCACCATTGGTGTTCAATTTTTATGAACAATAACAGTTAATAAATGCCGTTAACACGCTTTTTATTAACTTGGGTTTGTAACTTATCTGGCTATGTAACGGAATCTTTGAGCCTAATTTTAACCAACTTCCAGCTATTCGATTTCTTTGAAACTTTGCACACGTATTAAGGAAACATGACAATGCAATAATCTGCAAAACAGTATCCCGTTATCTTTTTGGATCGCCAGGAAAAAAAATTCCATTATATTATAAAAACAACACCTAGGTTGCCATCTGTTGGCAACATTTCAAGCTTTGCTATTAAATGAAGAAGAAATTTTTTGAGTGGGTTGCAATATATTGGCAACGGTCCAAACATTGCCTGGATTGCCATCTGTTGGCAAAATTTCAAACTTTGCTACTTAATGAAGAAGAAATTTTTAGTGAGTTGCAATCTGTTGGAAAAATTTTAAAATTTGCCACTCTTGTTCATTAAAAAAATTTTCGCCATTTTGTCAAGAGTAGCAGAAACTAAAAAATGAAAAATAATTAATAGTTTAAAAAAACTAAAAAAACACGCTTTTATATGCAACCGAACTAAAAATTAGAAAATAATTTTTCATTAAAAAAAATATTGTCATTTCATAGTAAAAAAGCGTGGGGTGATAAATATATTAAATGTTATAATTATTATATTTGCAAATATCTATGATGGAAAAGTTATGAAAAAATAGTAAAATGCATTAGATTAGATTAGGTTGGGAGGTGGATTGCATATCCTCTAACACTGCAGCCTGACTCGGAGTTTATTGTGTGTCCTCCGTCCATAGAGTTGGAAGCACGCTATCCAAGCCGGTCTGTTTAATCAGACTCCACAAAGCTTGAACTGGCCGCCGACATCTCTTGCCGCTTTAGGTTTTCTTACCCAGCCTTGCAAACCGCAGACGACAAAGGGCTTCGCAGTAGCACCATACGTGTTCTGCGGTTTCTTCCTCCTCCTGGCAGAACCTACATAGGTTTTCTTCTGCCAGGCCCATAGTTCCAGGTGTTTATTCAGTCTGCAATGACCTGTCAGTTGACCCACTATTATTCTTACTGCCTTCCGGTTATAATTCAGAAGGTCTTTTGTAAATTCTGGCGAGTAAGCCTTGATGAACACTTTCGCCTGACGCTGTCCTGGTGTTCTCCTCCACCAGCCTTGTGATTCCCTACGCAATCCGCCGATCTAATGGATGACACTCACCTGGCATGATGGAATACCACAGTAGGGCTCAGGACCTACCATTGTCCCTGCCAGCCCCCTCCTTTGCCAGTTTATCCAGCTTCTGCTGTTGCCTTCAGTGGCGCTTCGGTGTCCTGGTACCCAGGCAATGGTTAGCTTGTTGGACGCACCCACCTGCTAGGGCAATTACGCAGTCCCGCACCAGCTTGGAGCTGATTTTGCGCTGAGTGCCCCTGATGTGGCTACCTGGCTGTCAGATAGATTACTATGTTTTATCCTCATAGCTCATTCTGATTATTTCCCTAGCACATTGTTCTATGGCTACAATTTCGGCCTGGAACACAGTGTGTTTTAGCTTTGTCGAAAAATTTGCAATAATTTATATTATTCTTACTCATGTAAACATAAATATAGAATATTTAATATACTAAGTTTATTATTAACCTTGTTTACTATAAAAAAATAAAAGAGTTTAAATAATAAAAGCTATTGCTGTGTTTCCGATTCAAAGTTTCGCGAAGTCTCGCTACTTTTGTCACAGATTTTTTGACCGTTTTCTTTATCAGTTTTTGTACTAACAATTGCCTTGCTACTTTTTGCTACTTCTGAGTGTAAAGACAGATACAAGTTTTTTAAAATTTACAAGGTTTTCCAATTAAAAATAATATTTTTTGTCCCACACTGTATATTTTAAAATATAAAAGCATTTTAATGAAAGATACGGATACTACAGAATCTACCCATCAAAACAGCGTTTTTATTTATTTTATATGGTAAAAAATAAAGAAAGTTGGGAAGATGTACCTATCTCTATTACGCTTCTAAGGATAATTAAAAATTATGCTTCAGATTTGAATGGTCATATTTCCAAAACTAATTGAGATAGACATCAAATGTGGTATTTTTTAAAGCTTTCTAAAACATCTTTTTGGTGGTTATATATTGTACAGGGTGTTCTATTTAAAAAAACCATACTTATTGTCGTACCCTGTATATCATATGAAATAATAATCACCCGATTATTGATTAGCAAACTACCCAATTTACCAAACACGCTGATAATTAAATTTAATCTGTACAATAAAAAATAATAATATAAAGGGGGTGTAATTTTAAAATATTTTATAATAGGTTTTCGTTCCCCAAAAACCATCTGTAATAATGCATAAAATTTTTTTAAATATTTTTCCAGTAAAGAGCACTTCATTTTTAGTTAAATTGGTAAGTTTCCACAATTTTGGCCAAAAATTTAATTTCTATCCCATAGTGCGTTGCTAAGGTTACTTCGACATTAACTTTCAAACTTTTAAAAGTTGAAAGTGACGATAATACATACCATGTTGTAGTAGTACTTCTTCCTTCTCTTTCGGGTAGATTCTCGGCTATCTGCCTGGCGGTAGTGTTTGCGTTGGCGCCCAGCTGTGACCTTGACATTTAAAGCTGTCACCTTGACATTTAGAGCTGTCACTAGATATGTCAAAATATACAACCTTTGGTCATATATTATCGTTCCAGGTTTCATCAAAATATACTGAACAGTCCAGAAGTTAAAATGGCAATAAAAAAAAATATGTTTGGTAAACCTATTTAGACACAAGAAATTTAAACATGGGTTGGAATTTGGTTTCTGAAAATGTTTTAAAACCATGGATGAAACCGCTACCGCCAGCCAGACAGCCCGGGGTCTATCCCGGAAGAGGAAGAGAAACAACATATTAAAAAATCAGCTGACCCAAAATAATTTTTTGAAAACGTTGCTACCTATACTATAGCCATATAACAAAAAAGTAACTATTTTTTACGAGAAAACTATGCGCCATACGAACGACAATTCAAAAATTAAATTTCCTTAGAAGGAAATGGCAATTATAGTAACCAATTTTTGTTCCAAGATAAAGCAGTAGTGTACCATATTTTTCTTAGTTTTTTATCCCGCTTGAACGCCAATGAAAAATTAAAAAAAAAAAAAAAGTTTTGCATCCCAAACTGACTCTTAAATCATTTCGGTGTATAACATTTTTATTCAAATATTTAAAGTGGCGTCAGAGATATTAAAAAGGTAATAGTTCGATATAGCGGTTTTCGCTATTATAAGAGATTTTCGAAAAATTCTTTTTCAGGGCGTTTCTATAGGTCGATTATGACACAAATCTGTGTGCGCGTTTTCCAAAATCCATTTCTATAATTTATTATTAATAAAAACATATTTACGGGACGGTGGAGTGAACAGGGGTGCTGGGTGGGGACAAAACAGTAGAAATCCAACGTCAAACACAAGAAAACATTAATACACTGCACTCGGGGCACATGAAAAATGTAAATTAATTTTGAAAAGTATTAAATTTTTCGAAAAACTACCCCACAAAATAGGCGCATTCATTTTGGTCAGCTGATAACATGAAATTCATCATTATGAAAATGACAGTCTTGATAGAAGCAGCGTTGCCAAACTTCTTATGAAGAATTAACACCAAGGCTATTTCGGCGATTATCCACCATTTCCATGAGAAACAATGGTATTTTTGTAGAAATGCCTCCTTCTTTATGTTTAGGTATTTTCCTTTTTTCTCTACAAATTATAATAGGAAGAAGGAATAACTTAATTTTTCATATGAATTTTATCCTGTATCTTCCTTTTTTAAGCTATTGACACTTTCTCCCTTTATTTGGCAACATCGCAAGACATTTACAGTTCTATTGCAAACTCTTCTTTTTTATGAAGTGAGAGCCATGGCGGGATTGTTGTACTATTATTTATTTTTAATTTTTTTAAACAATTTTTTGGACATTTTTGTAAACAGAAAGTGCGGTGTGCACTGTAAAATACTGTTTTTGGGCGTTTAATGTAGGATTTCTACTGTTTCGTCCCCACCCAGCACCCCTGTTCACTCCACCGTCCCGTAAACATGTTTTTATTAATAATTAATTATAGAAATGGATTTTGAAAAACGCGCACACAGATTTGTGTCATAATCGACCTATAAAAACGCCCTGAAAAAGAATTTTCCAAAAATCTCTTATAATAGCGAAAACCGCTATATCGAACTATTACCTTAAAAAATATATATATTTTTAAAAACTTAACCACCCTGGATCCCAAAGGTGTTTCCTAGGAACTTAAACTCTTTTTCTTAAAATCGACCAAAAGACTTCACACCCCTAAAGAGCGGCATTTTATTTTGAAGCACCCTGTATTGTTCGTCTTTAATAAACTTACTTGAACACAAACACAAATTTTAAGTTCATTAAAAGTTATCGATCATAAAATTTTCCATAAAAGTTCTTTACAAACGCCATATAAAGTAATTTCCATTGATAAATTATTCTTATTTGTAGCTTCACTAGTTTTCTTTTAAATCTTTTAAGTACCTACTGTATTTTTCTTTATTCAAGTAGTACTTTTATCATAAATCAACAACGGTTTATTTATATTTCTAGGTGGTTTTCCATGCGTAGACAAAAATATTCCAAATACTTTTTTATCTATACTAATATTATAAGAGGTAAAGTTTGTAACTTTGTTTGTTTGTAGGGGCTAATCTTCGAAAATACTGAACCGATCATAGAAATTCTTTCCCAATCAGAAAGCTATAATATTTTGAACTGCTATAGGCTATATTTTATTAGGATTGAACTCTAGAGAAATATATAATTAACACCCAACGAAGTGGGGCACGTCTGTGGTGGCACTACCGGGTTATCTGGATGCTGTGAAATGCAAAAACTGCATGTTTCAGTGCTTGGACGAAGGTACTCAGGTACCCAGGCATCAAGCTTTCCAGTGGCGTAGATAATTTTATTTCCTGAGGGAAGCAATGGAATGGACAAAGTATATTTGAACTTTATATGGTAAATTCCAAAAATGGCCAAAAAAAAATTGAAGAGCAAAAAAAGGGTCCCGATCTTACAAATACAAAACTCGTAACTTTATTTAAATTTTTTGCAAAAACAATAAAAAAAAGATCTTCCAACTTACAAATGCTACTTGACAACCTTCATCTCTGTAAAACCATTAAAACATTTTTAAACATTTCTGGGGGGTAATCACCCCTTACCCCCTCCCCCACCCTTATCTACGCTAATGGAGCTTTGGTGAGATAGAAGGTCCACCTTATTTTCCAGATTTATGGTCATTAAGGATTTTTTTTAATCATGATAAAAAAGGTAGTAGTTGACATAGGACTCTATTTAAACAGTGTTCTCATCGAACAACAAAATATATGGAGCACCCCGGTATCCATTAAAAATACGAATTATCTGACTAATCGTTCCAATTTCGAGAGAACAATGACATTGACTTGGCGCCGATATCGAATGATAATTGGTGCATTTTTATTTGAGTTTTATCTTAATTAGTTGCCTCATAGGCTTGACGAAATTGTGCAACTCAAATAAGAAATAATATGTTCTAGAGGGGTGATTCAAAAATCGATCACAAAACTTAAGGGGGTGATTCTACTTGACAAAATAAGGGTAGAACTTCATATAATTTTTTTCAAAATGTCATTCGTTTTCGAGTTACAAGTCGTCAAAGTTCAATTTTTATTTTGTTTTTTTCGCCCTATTGCATTTATTTTTTAACCAATCCAGTTGATATTTGGCACACAAATCGAGCTTTGCAGATTCTAAAATTTTAAGACAAAAGTACCTTTTAAAATAAATAAAACTTAAAATTTATTTACATCATAACTTTTTATTTCGACAGATATCGCAAAGCTGGGGGCGCCATTTTATAGACAATCAAAAACTTAAAAAATAAGGTACTCTTTATTAAAGCCAATAAACCTCACCGTTTAGGCACCAATAGACATCAAAGTTTTCATCAATTTCAATCAAATTACCTACATACATACAGGGTGTCCAGTAACTCAACCGACAAACTTTACGGGGCTATTCTACAACAGAAAATAAGAAAAAACTTCATATAAACATATGTCCTAAACATCTTAGTTTTTGAACTACGGTGTGTTAAATATAAAAAAGTTTTTGTCTTTTTTTAATATTTAACACACTTTTTTCTATTCGTATCGCTTTATAAAAAGCATTTAGGCTCTGACAGAGCCTGATTACATATTTTTAGATAAATAAATATAAATATTGCGAAAATACGTATCACGTACTTAAAAAACATCCTCTTATTTCGTCTCTGGCGTGCCATAAAACCTGTAACGCGTAGCGTAGTCGTCAGGTTGAATATTTTTGCTGCAATAAATCATTGTTCACAAAAGAGTTCATTAACTTTATCATATTTTGTGTATTTGGCGGCATCGCTTTCAGAATGAAATAAATACGAGTCCAAATTTACTTCATTTTAAAAGCCATGCCGCCAAGTACACTAAAAATGATAAAGTAAAGAAACCCTTTTGTGAACAATGATTTATTGCAGCAAAAATATTTAACCCGACGAGTTTTTAGTACCACGCCACGTGCCACCGGTTTTATAGTAGTACAGAGGCGAAATAAGAGAATGTTTTGTAAGTAGGTGATACGTGTTTTAGCAATGTATTTTTATTATTTATCTAAAAATATGTAATCAAGCTCTGTCCGAGGCTATGTGCATTTGAAAAGGTTTGTTTACTTTATCATTTTTGTGTACTTGGCGGCATCGCTTTCAGAATGAATTAAATATGGGCTCATCATTACCTGGTTCTGCATCTTAAGGGTCTCAAATGCAAGTATCTAATTGTTAAAAATAAAGTGGCTATAAACTTATTAATAAAGTTTGATTACTAATTTTCAATTGCGTATCTGTAATTTTAAATTCCATCGCCAATCTTGTAACGGAAAATAAACACAAAACCTACAAGTAACCACATACCGATAGTTTTACTATGTTTGCGATTGAATATTTCATTTCGGAGAATCTTATCAATGAAAACAAACGAGTCTTGTGACGTCATTTTTGTTGTTTTGGCAGGTAATTTTCGGGAAATTTTATACCTAATTTCCCAGAATAATAATTAATCATGTTTTTTTTTGTTTATCTTCATGGTTTATTCGTTTGATCAGATACGTCTTTTGTACGAACAATAATATTTATTTAGTGCAGAAAAGTGTGCACAGAAATGCGAATAAAATTTAATCATTGGGTTTATAAATATACAGGGTGTCCCAAACTCAAAAAAACCCGAAATTGTCACCATTGGAATTTCAAAAAACGTTAGAGATTAAAAGTTGTTAAAGAGGGGGAGGGAAATATGGTCATTCGAGTGTAAAAAGGTACATTTTTATGATTCTCTGTTGGCGACACATTCAAAATGTACAGGGTGGCCTACCATATTCGACACGGTCTGTAGCTGGAAAACCATGGGGTTTTAAAAAAAGTAAATACTGAAACATATACAGGTCGGATAAGACCACAGTATGAAATTATTTTAGTCTATACAGGGTGTCTCTGTTCCTTGTCGCGAAAAGAGTCATCAAATACTCATCCTCTACTTATGAGCGGTCAAGTTTTACAGAGCAAAGACACCTTCAATCTCGTAGGCGTCACATTTGAAAGTTACCTTAACTGGCATAAACACATTGTATCTATAGCCACGGCAGCTTCAAAAAAGCTTGGATTTCTTTTCCGAGCCAAAAAGTATGTTTCTCCTTCCAATTTATACACTTTGTATGTGTCCCAAATTCGACCTCCCTTGGAATATTGTTTCCATATCTGGGGCATGGCGTCTCTCACAACCCTAAGCATTCTTGATTCTATTCAAAAAAGAGCTATTCGTCTCATTAATGATCATTCACTTACAGAAAGGCTTCCCTCTCTTGCCCATCGTCGGGCTGTGGGGGATTTATCGCTTTTTATAGGTACTTCCATGGCTTCTGCTCTGAAGAATTGTCCAGTATAGTTCCTCCACTCACGGTTCCCAACAGAGAAATTCGTGGTGCCGCGCGCATGCATCCCTATACGGTCCAACTGGACAGGCCCCGAACTTCCCTTTTTTTTTCTATCCCTAGAGTTTCTAGAATGTGGAACCTGCTGCCCGCGGGGGTATTTCTTCCCCCAAATCTTCAAGTATTTAAGTCCCGTGTTACCAACCTCCCTCTTACCTTGCTTAAGACACCCACTGTACGTTAGTATTTAGGCTTTAAGCCTTCGTGGTTTGTCCAAAAAAAAAAAAACCTGTATTTTAAGGACATTTTTAGCCATTCAACCAAAAAATATTCAACAACAGCATTGAAAATAATTAATACAGCAGCTAATTGTAATAATTACTAATCAATTAACATAAGTAATTAGTATGTTTCTTTCTATCGCCTGTCGATTTAAACTTATCCAATTTAGTACATTAACACGTCAAATGAAACTTATGTAACATGAAAAATAAAAGTTAATTTCCTTAATAATTAGTAACTAAATAATTAATGTTTTTCTCTTCTAATTGTTTAAATACAAAAATGCGGTATCTTAGCAACCCTCCCTCGCTTTAGCCATAAAAATATCTTTTATTTAAAACCTAGAGTAAACAAAAAGGTAAAGTAAATTATTCTGTCTAATTCTTCAGAGCAGAAACCATAAAAATACCTATAAAAAGTAATTATTTCCTGTCAAAAAGATAATGGGCAAAAAGAAAGCTTTTTATAGGCGAACAGCTTTTTTTTTAACAGAATCGAAAATGATAAGTGGTTCTCTTCTTCCCGCTATATAGACTGTGTCTTTTGCATCTCAGTGCAATGCAGTTGTATATTATGTATGAAGCTGTTTCCTCCTTTCCCGCAAAGCCTGCATGTTATTGGTCCATTGTAACTGCCGATTTTTACAACTGTTTCCTTAGATGACAGTGTCCTCTGTTAAAAGTTCTATTACATGTCTTACCCGAGTGCGGCCCAGCTGAAGTTCCTTGAAAAGATCACCTAGTGTCTCCTTCACATGTCTTTGATCAGGTAATGTATGCCAACGAGCAAGATGTTTTTGAAACCATCTGATTATTGTTGTTGTCATCACCTTTTGGAGGGTTCTAGTACTGTCTCTGGACCGTTGAACCTTCTAGATAACCCAGCTCTTGCTAGTTCATCCGCTTTTTTATTGCCTTCTATTCCCGAGTGTCCAGGAACCCACAGAACTTCTATCCTGTTGTTCCTGGCGGCGAGCTCTTTGAGATTTTTCAGGCACTCCATCGTGATTTTGGATGTTACACGATGGGCATTCAAGGCTTTTAGAACAGCTTGGCTGTCTAAGAGAATGTGAATGGTGTGGTTGTCGTACCCTCTTGAACACATGCTAGAATAGCATATATGTCCGTCTGGTTATACAGTGGCTTGCCTCCCATTAGGAGGCCAAAGTGGTATAGAGGACACAATTTGCTGAGACATGAGAAAAATATTTCAAAGAGGGCTTAAAATTACATATTCAAAATGTCTAACAAAATAGCAGCTTTGATGCACAATTTGTGCTCTAGTATGGTGTCATTAAAGTTAGGTCAAGATTGCACCATCATTTTTTTACCAAATCAATAAAAATGCCATTTTCTTGAGAACCTGTTAGGATGGGTATAGCGTGTGGCAGAGTTGGGTAGTATTCTGAATACTATTCAGAATACTGAGAAAAGAAACGTATTATGAATATTACGTTACTTTTTATACATCTTAAGCGGGTTAAAACATGTTCGCGGTGGTTTTGCCGACGACGGGGTAAAATTTGATATAAGTCATATATATCATTTGCAAACTAACAGTTTAGGAGGTTAGGTTTACAAATAAAAAGAAATGTAATTCAATATGTTTTTTAAATCTTGATCTGTTGTTTCTATGGTCCTAATAGGTAAGTAATTTTAAACAGATATACATTTATTTTTGCAAACAAAAATATATCAAAATTAATTATTTTAACTTCTTTGGGTTTTGCTATTAAAAAGCAAGTAATTTGGTACAACATATAAAAAGTGACATTGCAAACTATGTTTTCTATGTATTAGGTTAGACTAATATGTATTTATCTCCATTTTACACAAAAGGGATGTGTATAATAAATTTTATTATGTCAGTTTAAATCATTACTATCTGGTAAATCGTAGATAGTATGTACATGTATCCCCATTCCAAAAGTGAAGTCAATAGTTTAAAAAATAGTTAATTTTGGAAAATGTGGGAGACGTCTTGTATGCTTGAAATAATTAGTTTTTAAGCAAGAACAAGGTACGCCACTGCATTTTTGTTATGGAAAAACGTATAAAAATAAGAATAAGTTGCTTTTTCAAGAGAAAGGAGTTTTTTGCTCTTCAGTATTCATAAATACCCAATCGTGGTATTCATTAATACCGAGTATTCGAATACTTTTTTGTAGGTATTCGAAAATATTCGGTATTCGAATACTTTTTTTTACGGTATTCGTATTCGTATTCGAATACCAAATTTCAGTATTCGACCCAACTCTGGCGTGTGATACATAAATTTATTTAGAATTGCTTTTGAATCCATTTTTAACACGCTTTTATTAGCTTGGGTTGTAACTATCTATCTATCTATGTAACGGAATCTTTGAGCCTAATTTTTACCAACTTCTAGCGATTCAATTTCTTTGAAACTTTGCACACGTATCAAGGACCGATGACAAAGCAATAATTTAAAAACAATATCCCGTTCTCCTGATTAGGACCGCCAGGATAAATAAATTCCTTTACAGATCCTCTGTGTCTCTTGACAAAATGGCGAAGGAATTTTTTAGTGAATAAACTGGAGCATTTATTTTTAAAAACTAATTGATATATCGAACTAAAAAATGAAAAATAAATTATAGTTTAAAAACTTAAAAACACGCTTTTATATGCAACCGAACTAAAAAATTTAATTTTTCATACAAAGAGTTTGTCACTTCAGAATAAAAGCGTGGGGTGCTTAATATATTAAATGTTATAATTATTCTATTTGCAAATATCTATGAGGGAAAAGTTATGAAAAAATAGTAAAATGCACCCCACGCTTTTTACTCTGAAGTGACAAACTCTTTGTAATGAAAAATTATTTTCTAATTTTTAGTTCGGTTGCATATAAAAGCGTGTTTTTTAGTTTTTAAACTATTATTTATTACAAATATACACAGGAGTTTTGTTAAAAATAGCAAAGTTGAGAACACTTCCGGTGAAACCAAATATTTTACATAAAAACTGAAACATAACAAATTTGCATCTTGTCAAACTTAACATCACCACAAAAATTATAAAATGGTATAACGCTTCTGAAGAAAATAACAGGCTTGCTAGTAATTTCGTGGGCACCGGGTATTATTTAACGTGAATGTAATCAATCTTTTTTACTTTGTAACTAATAGCATAAAATTAAACGGTTATTATGGATGTAATAAGTAGGTACGACCAAGAACTGCCCCATAAAAATCGAAATAAAAAAGAATTCGGTACTCTCGCGAAGACAAGTCAGACGACCTTTCAGATTCCGCATAACTGTTGTTCGACCGTAAAACCTGCGGTACAGCAGATGATTTCGGTGCGTAGAAGTAGTACTGACATGGATCTTAAGAGCACTGGAACAACCTTCGCATTTTTTAAAAATTTCAAATTTTAAACTAAAACAGTTACCTTTTCGAAAGCACATAGCCTCTGACAGAGCCTGACTACATATTTTTTAAATAAATAAATAAAAACATTGCGAAAACATGTATTACGCACTTTAAAAACCCTCTTATTTCGTTTCTGGCCTGCCATAAAACCTGTAGCTACCAGTGTCGTCCATGAGGGGTTTAAGGTAAATATTATTAATAAAAAAATGGTACGCCACTGCATTTTTATAAAATAAAAATCATTTTTAAAATTCGCATTAAGTTTGGAACAAATTTGATTTTTTGACTGTTTTTATTTGATGCAAGGTTTTCGCGTAAATAAATAAAAACCATTTCTCGGCACGGTCAAATCCCTATCTTAAGGAGCCCACAGACAATCAATATTATTGGGCAAAATATTGTACATAATATTGGTACAATAATATTGCCAGTCGTCCCCAAATAGTGCAATATATTCGCGCAATGACTATATTTAATATATTGCACAATAACTAGTTTTGTTTTGTAACTACTAGTTAAAACATGGATAAGAAAAAAGTAGCTGCTTGAAACATGTTTGAAAATAAGAAAAACCTTTATTTCTTTCTCTATTGCTTTTGAACCCATATTTGTGTAATTGCTTTTTTCTTTTAAACTAAAATAATTGTGCAATATTACCCACACACGGCACAATAAATCACTATTGCACAATAAAAACCAAACTGTTTTTGACTGACAGAATATATTGTACAAGCTCTCAATATAAACCACAAACGGTCAATAATATTGTACAATATGTAGTTGTATAATTTTGCGCAATAATATTGATCGTCTGTGGGCCGCCTAATTAAAGAATAAAATATCGAAGGTAATTTTTTACTGTAGAATTTGATATTATTCATACAAAAAGGCCGTGCCGGGTAATAAAAAACAATGATTTTTTTTTTAATTTTACATTCTGTAACTAAGACGTTTAGGACAAATTTTAATATGAACTTTTTTCATATTTTTATAATGTAGAATTAGCCCGTAAACTTTGTCGGCTAAGTTATGAAATACCCTGTATGAGCGGTATTCACGTTACGTGGAATTTTCCATGTTGCTTGTTTAATGTATCATTGGTGGACAATCTGCCTGACGTTACACAAATCATGGGATATAAATACCGCTACCAAAGGTATTTGCCGTACCTACTGAAGATGCGTTTTGTTTAGTTTTTTTTTTTTATCTTTGGATAATCCACGAAGGCTGAAAGCCTAAATACTAACGTACCGTGGGTGTCTTAAGCAAGGTAAGAGGAAGTTTGTTAACACGGGACTTAAAAACTTGAAGATTTGGGGGATGGAAATACCTCCGCTGGCAGCAGGTTCCACAGTCTAGAAACTCTAGGGATAAAAGAACGAACGAAATGGGAAGTTCGGGGCCTGTCCAATTGAACTGTATGGGGATGCATACGCGCGGCACCACGAGTTTCTCTGTTGGGAACTGCAAGAGGAGGGACTATACTGGACAATTCGTCGGAGCAGAAGCCGTAAAAGTATCTGTAGAAGAGCGATAGATCTCCCACAGCTCGACGATGGGCAAGAGAAGGAAGTCTTTGAGTAAGTAAAGGATCATTAATAAGACAAACAGCCCTTCTTTGAATGGCATCAAGAATGCTGAGGGTTGTAGGGGGATGCCATTCCCCAGACATGAGAACAATATTCCAGAGAGGGTCGAATTTGGGACACATACAAAGTGTATAAATTGGAAGGAGAAAAATACTTTTTGGCTCGGAAAAGAAATCCAAGCTTTTTTGAAGCCGCGGTGGCTATAGATACAATGTGTTTATGCCAGTTAAGGTTATTCTCAAATGTGATGCCTACAAGGTTAAATGTGTCCCCGTTCTGCAAAACCTGGCAACTCATAAGCAAAGGATGAGTGTTTGATGATTTTTTTCGCGACAAGGAACATGATTGTGTTTTGGATGCATTAAATTGAACAAGATTTTTGGCGCCCCAATCCAATATCAAATTGAGATCCTGTGAAAGAGATATCTGCATCGCCCTGCGTTTGCTTTCCAAGTCGGGTTGAGAGATTGGTTTGGGAACCTGAAAAGTGGAGTGAAGGGTACTATCATCATTTGTTGTTGTTGCATTTCTTTCTTTTTTACAATAATTTATAACTATATAAAACCCGTCGAAATTCGACGGGCTCAATCTAGATATTATAAGTAGAGAATAGAGAAACTTATTGACAGGCAAAGTGGAAAATATACATTGCACGATTAAAAGAAACACCCATGCGTCCAAGAACCATTGTAAAATAAAACCCCATTTATTGAAAGCTTTTCCAGATAGAAATGGAAAAGTAAATTTTCCACCTGTCAAGTTGTAGTACATCAGATCGTAAGCTTTTAAGCGATAAAAACCGTTTGATTAATATCTAAAGGATACGAAAACATGGATAGACCAATATGTGTTTATTTTATATTTCAAATGTCTGAATGTGTCAGAAAGAAAGGGGAAAGGGGTATAATTAAAGTGTTTCCATTAGTGTTGTAAAAATATTTGTTGTGGATAAAGCGGTTTTATAATTATTATGTAATTTAAATGTGGCAAATTGGGTTAACACCTCTAAAAATGAAAAAAAACTATCGGCGTTTTGTTAGCATTTTTTAGTGTTCCTTTTAAAATTCCTTGAACATTTTTCCCCCAATTTATTTCCAATGGTTACTGTAAAAATATTGTTTATGACGACAAAAAAAATTGCCACCGAAACGTCGATTTTTAATTATCTTTTTACTTGTTTAAATTTTTTTGATTTTTTAGTAATTTTAATTTAATTTTGGCGTGTACCCAAAGAAGTACCATCCATTAAAAAAAAATATCTTGAAATTTTTAGCACTTATAATATTAACATTAAGAACCACTCTTTCCGCGGTCTTCGAGTAGTGCGGTTCATGATGACGTAGAGGTCTACATAGATTTCCCGGGTAGGCGATTGAAGGCATCGTACGAGCGTGGCTGTACCCTTTGGGGATCGAGAAAAGATTCACGCTAAACTGGGGCTTCTTTCTTCTGGGGCTAAGCGCTGTGAGTGAAGATTCCTAAAACCTGAAGTTTTTACGTTTTGGTGTTGAACACATGGTGTCTTTGTATGGTCGAGGAGGTGCGCACGCCTTGCGGAAATACGTTAGTAGTGAAAGTGACGGTTATGCGCGATACCAGTAGCAGCCGTTGGCTTGACAGTCGCAATTTATGCATGTAGATAGAAAAATGTGTTTTTAAACAAAAAATATGTTTTGAGCAATAAAAGGAAAATCTGGGGGTCTAGAACCCGACAATCCAATTTACCAACCACTTGACGATGGCTGAATGCATTAAGTGTGAAAGCCAAAAACCGAAAATAGAATAGAATAGAACATTAAGAAGTTCATCGTTAAAATTATTGATTTTCAACATTTGTTTCATTGTTTATACAAAATCCCGGAATCAGTCACTCTTGAACCTTTGACCAATTTATATTCTTGATCTAAATCTAAAAAAAACTCGGATCCGATTTTTTAAATCATTATAGGACCAGGGTCCATAATTTTTGAAACTAAAAAATAAATATAGAAGAAAAAACCCATTGGAAAATAAAGAAAAAATAAGAAAAATAAATTACAGGCGATCTAAGGCCGGGAAGTGGAAAGGGGTGAGTTTTTAAGATATAACACCTAAAAGCCTTTTAGATCAAATTCTGTCTCCCTAGTATATCCAACTAAAAACAGATAAAAGTAGCCCTATATCCAGATTACCTAAATTTTCTGTACAAAAGACTCGAAAAATGCTAATAAACTTCTATTTATCTCCCGGACAAAGCTAAAAAAAACTGCCATTTAATCATTGTCAAGAGGTCCGGCGCGACAAGTGTCCGTAATGAAAGCCGAAACAACAAACCGGGATGAGATCGTCGTGACAAACCGGGGCAATTAAACACAATCCCTGCCTAATTGACAGTTTGATTGCACCCCCGCAGTATGTGACGTTATTTAGCGTGTTCTTGTCTTGTCATGACTGTACGCAAAATTAGAATGGGGAGTGCCGGGCGGACGGGAGCGAAAGACCGGGCGGCTTTGGAAGGAGGGTCTAGGGGTTAAAATTATAAATATAGGGCTTCCGCTAATTAATTGTATACAGAAAACTCACAGATTTCTTATATCAAAATATTAAGATATAACATAACATTTTCAAAGTAAAAAATTATATTAATTTGTAGGGGAAAGTGGGGTCGATTCATACAAGGGGCACATACCTTCATTGAGTTTATCTGAAGTTAGACACGAAGTAAAATAGTACCGTAATTCGGTGTGCACAGTTTTTATGTATGTTTACAGACTAGTGAAGTTTCAGAATTTTTGGTGCGGTAAGATCGAGTGCACAACACGGAACGTGTTTTTGCCTCACGTAAGTAATTTCATAACGTAACTTTGGACATATTTTATGGCCTGTTACTATTTTTTGGATTAATTATTGCTATTTAATCCTAATTATAATATTACAAAGGCACTTATTTAATGTGTAAATTAATATAGATGGAAACGGTTTTTCTATTTCATATTTTTTCATTAATTAGCATGTGATGGGGCAAATTCATACACAAGTATATGGAGCACATTCATACTGTATAAATGTACTCCTGGCCCTTTATGAATATTTTAATATAGTTATAAATATTATATAAAGTAGTTTAACTGAAGTAATGGTTTCATTTTTACGGAAAAAAGGGTGCTTTATGAACTTTGTGTCTTTGGATGTCAAGGATTAGTTAATTTATCAGACATAGTGATGATATTACCACAGATCTTAGGTCATAATCTGTTAATAACATAGGCATATTAATTTTAGGTTTTGTAAGTTAAGGTATCTTTGTGTTAACCAGAGTTTTTATATTTGATATAATTATTAATGTATAAGCAATATTTTTTTTACATTTTGAGATTGTTAGTTTTAATAAATATAACTGACTAAAATAAAGAATGTTAATAAGTGTCTTTGGAGATAACCATACATGTAACGTAAAGACCTTATAATGACACTGTTCACTAATCGGTACTTATGTTCATACCACGAAACTATTGCGATGTTAAAATAGGCATTAACAGATTTGGATAAAAACTTTTTTAATTTTGTATTTTACTTTTTGTTTTGTATGGTAAAAAAATGTATTTGTGTTTTTTATAAAGTATGGTATAAAACCATAACAAACAATAATTATAATGAATTAATAGTGATGTGAAATGTACCCCACTAATGGGGCACATTTATATATTTTGCTTTTTTTTGAAAAAGTCTTATGGAAACTCGCGCATGTAGATTTTAAATAATATTAAGGTTCTACTACAATATAAAACAGTTAAGCTACTAGTGTGTCATAAATTAAAAAAGATATACCTAAAACACGGCATTTCACAAAGCAAAATATAAAAACTGTATGAAGCCTCCCCACTTTCCCCTAATTTGTTTCGATAAGTTTTAATACGCTTTGACTATCACAATAAAACTTATTATCCAAGGGTTTTTTTGCACGAAATTTTCAGATATGATATCAACTTTTTATGTAAACTATCTACAGTACTTTTAATTTTTCCAGAACGTCGCAACTCTTTTATGCTACTCTGTATATAATCTGAGTAAACCAATAAACTTTCTTATGTTTTCTACATAAAAAAGGTATATTTGTAAAAATCGCTCCGAGAAACCTTCTTCGAGATATATGCTTTTAAATTGTTTAGTTCAATGGAAAAATACCATTAATTACAATGTATTAAGGTCTGATCACAGATGACTCCGCAGCCGTGCGTCTCGCTGGTGAAATTTAGGGTAATGCGGTGCAAAACGTTTTGTATGTTTCGTATTTTTTTATGCGAACAACTTAAGATCAGAAGCATTGCACCACTGATCTCGATGGATTGCCAATGTTATTACCTGCGCGAAACAAAAGTTACTTTTTATGGGCAAAAAAATGTGTTTGTGCGCTTGAATACCACTTATCCCTAAGATTTGACACGAGGGCGCTAAACAGACTATCCCACAGCTCTCCCAAAATATAGACTATCCGCATTATCGGAAAGAATTTACTACGCCTTGTCTGGGTTTGTCGTTCAATGTACGGTAGCTAATGAGCGTCACGGTCACAACGCGGTCGGAGGACACGGAGTGCCGGTGTTGTATTCTCCCAGTGCGCATGTTCGTCCACCCTCGATTTGTAATGATTTATTGCGCGTGGTCGTAAAAATCTGAAAAATGCTTATTGCTACTGCAGATCTAAATGTGACTTATCTATCTATCTACTCGCGCCTCGAGTAGCACGTGAACAAATATTTTTGTGCGCCACTGAATTATTTTTATTTGGTACATTTAAATGAAATATAAAAAAAGCACAATGGCCAGTAATTTTTTTTTGGCACAACTGCTTCACAAAACTTCAACCAGTTGCAGAAAGCTGTCCAAACTGGGGATATTTCCAGTTTTTTTAAATAACGAAAAAATTGTGACTTAAAAGAGACATTTTGCACCCCTTATTTTTCAATTCCGTTGTGGTTAACGTTATTCTGAGACTGCGCAGTAACGCAAACATGATCCGTTATCGTTATTAACCATACCGGACTCCTTTAATTACGGATGAATACCGAAGAGTTTATCGTTATCGTTATCGTTATTGTTAAACTGCGTGGTTGCCGGATTGTAGAAATTTTAATATCAATTATTTAAAAGGTTAAAATTTTAATGCCGTATTAATTAAAATATCATTTATACCTAGGCTCTAATTAGCGAAAAATCTATAGCAGTAATAAAAATCAAATAGTGTTAAGAAATTAAAACGGACTTGCACTTTTACGGATATTCTAAATCGGTAATTAATTTAGATGTTACAATCTGGCCCACTTGCTTTTTATTCTACTACCAAACCTAAGTGTTTTGCTTATACTGTATTGTTTGCATCTACTTTAAAAACGAAATCAACAGAAGTGTTTGCATATATTTAAATATCAATTTATATCTTATGAAGAATAAATGTAAATATTGATTTTCGTTAACTTTAAAATCGGTGAACCACAGGCAAAAATAAGGTTATGTGTCGAAAGCGCAGACGCAAGATATATTTCATAAAAGAGGCTGCAAAATCTCTGTCTAAAACTGCTGCCGTAATCGTTATGTTTAATAACGATAACCATAAGGAGGCCAAAAAGTCTGTTATTTTAAGAGGTGCAAAATGTCTCTAATAATTAACATCTGACTACGGATTTCTTTTAAAAAAAAGCAAAAATACATCGAACGCATTCTTATCTCAGCAGATATTAAATTAAAACTTTTTTTAGGTAATTGAATATTCGTTTTAATGCACACACAGCACAGCGTTATCAATATTTACTTTAAAAGATAACGGTATAAGTAAAGGCTTAACGTAAGGATTTCTAGATACGACAAAATAAATACAATTATTACGATCACAATGGTAGAATAATAATAATAATAATAATAATAATATCTATACTGCCGTGTTAATTGAAAAGGAGTATTAGTAGGGGAGCCCACGATGCTAAATGGGGATTTACTCGAGCGTCATAGAGACCAATTGGGTTGCAAAGTTTAGATGATAAGAAGAAAAACAATGTTATATAATGTATATAGTAAGAACATTTTAAAAGCGCAAATTCGGTACCCTTTGAAAATAATACAAAAAACATAAAAAAGGCCGCCTGCAATTGGACCATTTTATACAAAGGCGCCGCTATCCTTTACAGCGACGCGCCGGTACACTATGGTATAGAAATTCATTATTTTGGCCAAAAAGCAACTTTGAAATTTTAATGGCTTATGCTGTGTATTTCAAAGTAGATACTCCAAACTTCATGTACGCAAAATTATAAAAGGATATGGCGACTTCTATTGTGGTAATAAGAAACTTGAAAATGTATTTTAAGTAAACATAAATATACAGCATTTAATCTACTTAGTTTATTATTAGCCTTGTTTACTAAAAAAAGTAAAAGAGTTCAAATAATAAGAGCTATTGTTGTGTTTCCGATGCAGTCTCGCGAAGTCTCGCTACTTTTGTCAAAGAATTTTTTACCTTTTTCTTTATCAGTTTTTGTACTTTTTTTTTTCACCCTTTCGGGGTCATCCCACCCAGGTCCGACGACCGCCCCCTAGGTGGTGCACTGCAGCCTGAAGGCTTATTGTACCTTGACCCCTACTCCTTCCCATTCACACACCATTCATTCCATAACTTGGATGGTTGTTGCTCGGTCCGCATCCCCGAGCAACAACCATGCCGTTGCCCAAAACACCGCTGGTGCCGGTCACCCATCCAAATTATGGTTTTTGTACTTACATTTGCCTTCCTACTTTTTGCTACTTCTAAGTGTAAGGACAGATACAAGATATTTTTATAATTTACAAGGTTTTCCATTTTAAAATTTAATATGTTTTGTCCTACATTGTATATCCTAAAAGATAAAAGCATTCTGATGAAAGATATGGATTCTACAAAATCTACCCAACAAAACAATGTTTTTGATTTATTTTATACGGTAAAAAATAAAAAAGTTGAGAAGATGTATCTCTATTACGCTTCTAAGAATAATTTAAAATTATTTTTCAGATTTGAATGGTCATATTTCCGAAACTAATTGAGATAGACACATCAAATGTAGTATTTTTTAAAGCATTTTAAAAGATTTTTTTGATGGTGATATAATATTCAGGGTATTCCATTTAAAAAAATCATATCTATTGTCGTACCCTGTATATCATATAAAATAATAATCATCGGATTACTGATTAGAATACTACCGAATTAACCAAACAAGCTGACATTTTAGTTTATTTTGTACAATAAAAAATAATAATGTTAAGGGGGTGTAAATTTATAATAACATATAATAAGTTTTAGGCTTCCAAAAACCTCATATTTCTGACCAAAAACAAAAAAAATACCAGTTAGCGTGACATTACGTTGTCATTTTGAAATTTAGTGCTTTATTATTATCAAAAAATCGTACTAACTGGTATTTTTATTGTTGTTCATACATATATTTTGAGGCGATAATAATGTAACAATTTTTAAAAATATATTATCATCTAACTAGCAAATGGGTTAACCGAAAAATCTAAAGTTTTTACCATGGACGTAGATTTGCATGCTCTTCAATAAACTTCAATAGAATTTTTCTCTAAAATAATTAGGGGAGCCAATAATTGACCCTATTAAAAATTACATGGGATTTCCTATGTCCCGCCCGGCGATGCAACACCCGGTATAAGCAATTTTACTAAATACAAAACTTTTTGCTTTAGGTTTTTGGAAACTAATTTTATGAATATGCTTTCTAAATTGTGGTACCCACTCTTCCCAAGACATGTATTTTTGTCCGTGACCTTGATTATACTTAGATATATGATTTTCAACATTCATAATCCATAATGTAAGGAGTTGCTGCAGGACAGCTCATAGAACATTTTACATCAGTTCAATAAATATTATGGTAAAATCTGTCCATATTTTGTTAAGTAACCATGAGCAGCGGTTTCCTTAAAGCTAAATAAGAAGAAGAAGAATACTTTTTCTTAACATATTTTCGAAACTTTGTATTACCACATACAAAAAGCTTCCAATACGATTGTAACAAAGAGTTACGGGAAAATATTACGTCACAAAATTTAGTGAACATAGTCTTAAATGGGATCGAGCGCTGCTTATTAAAAAGTTTATTTTCCTTAAGGTCAAACGTAATGTGCTGGCGAATGGCGCTGAAGAGGCAGCTAACGCCATAATCCAAGAAGAAGAACAAGAAGAAGAAATTGCCCTGCGAGACGCACGGCTGCGGGCTTATTGCGGTTATAATATGTGGCCAGGCCTTAAGACAGTAGTACTGCGAGGTAGATTTTTATACAGAAGAACTATTATATGCATAAACACAATTAAAATATTATGGAAATTTTAAATTTATAAATAAAATAATTACTTAACTACCAAGATGAATCGAATGTAGTTTGTTTAAATCAAAAGTGATAAGAAAGTAATCTTGACATATCGTTAGTTGATAAGATAAGAACATTGAAGGATTGACGAGAGAGAAATGATCTAAAATTTTAAAATGCCGATAAGAATATAAAAGCATAAGTTTTTTATAATAGAGACATTTTGCACCTCTTAAAATAACAGACGTTTTTGGCCTCCTTATGGTTATCGTTATTAATTATAACGATTACGGCAGCAGTTTTAGACAGAGATTTTGCAGCCTCTTTTAAGAAATTTATTTTTCGTCTGCGCTTTCGACACATAACCTTATTTTTGCCTGTGGTTCACCGATTTTAAAGTTAACGAAAAATCAGTATTTACTTTTATTCTTCATAAGATATAAATTGATATTTAAATATATGCAAACACTTCTGTTGATTTCGTTTTTAAAGTAGATGCAAACAATACAGTATAAGCAAAACCCAAAAAGTAAGGTTAGGTTTGGTAGTAGAATAAAAAGCAAGTGTGCCAGATTGTAACATCTAAATTAATTACTGATTTAGAATATCCGTAAAAGTGCAAGTCCGTTTTAATTTCTTGACACTATTTGATTTTTACTACTGCTATAAATTTTTCTCTAATTAGAGCCTATGTATAAATGATATTTTAATTAATACGGCATGAAAATTTTAACCTTTTAAATAATTGATATTAAAATTTCTACAATCCGGCAACCACGCAGTTTAACAATAACGATAACGATAAGCTCTTCTGTATTCATCCGTAATTAAAGGAGTCCGGTATGGTTAATAACGATAACGGATCATGTTTGCGTTACTGCGCAGTCTCAGAATAACGTTAACCACAACGGAATTGCAAAATAAGGGGTGCAAAATGTCTCTAATACCCAATAGTTAAATTTCTATTGGCTGACCAAACTTCTTTATGGATTTAGGATCGAATAGGGTGGTATAGTTCTTTTCACGATCTAAGAAAGTGAATTGATCTAAAATAGGAAAATGACATGCAATAAAGCCATAAAAGTATTATAGCCGTGATAGAGCCGAATTTGTTATTGCCGAATAATAAATAATTACTTGAAAACTCTATAAGACTTCTGGATCATTCTTATTACTTTATTTTATTGCAATATATTATTTGCAGGTGGTCAAAAAATACCGGCAATAATAAAAATTTAACCTGATGGTAACTTAAAAGTGCAAAAGAAAGAACATCTTTTTCATGCTGTACGTTGTTAGTGCGGCAAAGATGCCTCTAGTGTGGTATATGCTCAGATAATAAAGATCAGGAGCGCATTCAAAATAGACAAACTTGGAGTAAAATTTCCCCTTTTCACCGAACTATACCCTGTTTCGTTGCAAGAGAGAGTAATAAATCATTTAATTTTATGGCAATTCGCTTTCTGTGTTAGTCCGAGTATAAATATTTTTCTTCAATTCTACCTGTAATGTACTGATAAGGCATTATAATTTTAGGCCGGCAGACTCCGTTCTAATATTCGTCAACCTCTTGGGTTAAATACAAAGGAATAACAGATGTTTACCTGTATTTACGTGGGAATAATGTGATAAAAACCTTGACAGTGGCGGTGCGCTTGAGTTTATTTTTGGGAACTTACCCTTTTTAAACAGTTTAGGTAAAATGAAAATCTTGTTTCTTTTATATGTGTAAAAAAATTATTTTAAAATTTATAGTATATCAATATTGTACAGTTGGTATAATTATAGTTAATAATAACCATTTTAATAATACACATTAAAAATGCATAGTCAAAAAATAATTATTTAAAATATAATCTATACCTAATTAAATATGCTACATAATCTACATCTAGTTATTCACATTCTTCCATATCTGACATACTATCACTACTTGAGTCATATATGAGTCTACTTGTATAATAATTAGAGATTCAACAGTTGTATCTACTATTATATCCAAAGACCACATTTTATTTTCTACTTCTAATACATGCTCGACACAATTTTTCCAGTTTTCTGGGGAAGCATTAAACATGGCAATTTGAAATAGTTGTTTTTATATCTACTAGTTTAAACGTAGTATTATTTCTGGCTACTTCACCTTTCACTTGTGCCCATCGCTTTTTTGGTGGAATTATACCTCCCTCTTTTTCTTGTTTAAAAGTTCTGTAAATTGTCGCTTTTTCCACCCCAGTCATCAACGCACATTTTTGAACACAATCGTCCACACTTAAATTAGAGTTTTGATCATTTCTAATACAGGGTGCGGCAGAATGGACTACCACATTTCATCACGCTAGAACATCGGTAATGGGAGTTGGACATTGGTGGGGATGGTCACATTCGCTTGGGCGATTGATAAGGTTTGTTACTAGGCGCTATGTCTTGGTCTGGTGACCAACGTGGATTTGTTATTGAGCTATTATTCAAAAATGACGAATGTGTCACCGCGTCGAAAAGAGTATTTTGTACGCGCTTCCTGCCTCCGAATGCCTCTGTTCCAGACCGGAAAACAATTTTTAAATGGGTTGCTAACTTAAGGGCAACTGGTTCTTGACTTTCCTAAATTAAGACAGCGATCCGAGATGAAACTGCTGCTATTCCTCAATACATGGTGATAAAAGTGATGCGGAACTTCTAGGACCGCCTTCGCATGTGTGTCGCTGCTAACGGCCGTCACTTCACGATATAATTTTGAAAACATAGTTAAAAAAACCTTAAAGTGTGCTCTTTTTGAAAATAATAAAAGTTTAGCTTCATATTTTATAGTAGACTTTTTATTTGCTACCCAAATGTGGGAGTCCATTCTGCCGCACCCTGTATAATCGAATACGTTTTTAACAATCTGCTTTTCAGTTAAATGGCCGAGACATGCGCGTTTCTGCGGAGAAGCCATTTTTACAATACTGTAATACTTTGAACAATACTCTAACAATTTATAACCACTCAGTTGCACATACGGAAAGATACTAAAATATATATATAAAATCTATAATCCTTATTTAACGCAATTCGGTGTATTTCTACCTGTTCTTTGCACAGAGACTGGTGCGCCTATGGTTTACAACCTTCTAACCGTCCCGAGACATTTTTATTGCTATCTCTTGCAAAAAAATAGACTATAAAAGAGGGGCTGGTACGTTTTTAGTGTATCTTTACTATTTTAATAGTTATAATAATAAACTAATAGGCAAAAAATAAACAGTAAAAAAAATTAAACCGACTTAAAAAAAATAAAAAATTAAAAAAAAAGAAGTTGGGTAATATAAGCTAAATTATTCAATTTTAAAAACTAAATAAACAAAAGCTTTTTATACTTTAAAACCATATGTTATTACCAAACTTCTTTTTTTACTTTTTACTGAGTTTTATTGTTTTTTTTTTAAAGTCGTTTAAATTTTTTAAAAATGTTTATTTATTATTTTTAAACCACTAAAAACAATCTTCTTTATTACTTCTACATTAACATGATAATTTCGAAACGCCCCTGTAGAGCACGAAAAATCTCTACGCACGCGAAAATATGGGCCACACATTCCAAAGTTAATTGAAGCCTTGGAGACCAGATACATCATCACCTGTGGCAACCTACACAAGCCATTTGAGGGCCTCGAGGGTCTCAATGCGAATGTAGGCGCCTTCCAGTGGGCTGAACTAAATATTGGATCAATTTTATTTAATATTAAAACTTTTGGTTACTACCACAATTTTTTATGTGCACATTTATGAGATATTAGTGGGGACTCTTTGTTTGACCTCCGGACGTGAGTAGAGGACTACAAAGTTCTTCCCGGAGGGGCGGCTAGAGGTGTCGTACGACGTTTTTTACCTTCGGGGATCAAGGAAAGATTCACGCTAAATTGACGGCATCTTTCTTCTGGATCTAAGCGCTGTGAGCGAAGATTCCCATAAGCTGATGGTATCCTGTTTGGTGGCATGGCGTCTCCCACAACCCTAAGCATTCTTGATTCTATTCAAAGAAGAGCTATTCGTCTCATTAATGATCCTTCACTTACAGAAAGGCTTCCTCTCTTGCCCATCGTCGGGCTGTAGGGGATTTATCGCTTTTTTATAGGTACTTCCATGGCTTCTGCTCTGAAAAATTGTCCAGCATAGTTCCTCCACTCACGGTTCCCAACAGAGAAACTCGTGGTTCCGCGCGTATGCATCGCTATACGGTCCAACTGGACAGGCCCCGAACTTCCCACTTTGTTCGTTCTTTTATCCCTAAAGTTTCTAGATTGTGGAACCTACTGCCCGCGGAGGTCTTTCCATCCCCCAAATCTTCAAGTATTTATGTTCCGTGTCAACAAACTTCCTCTTACCTCGCTTAAGACACCCACGGTACGTTAGTATTTAGGCTTTTAGCCTTCGTGGTGTGTCCAAAGATAAAAAAATCTATAAGTTGTGTTATATTAGGAAAAAAAAAATTAATCTAGCTTTACTGCAACTAATATTTTGTAAATAATGTTTGGTTAGTTTTAATGCCGTATTTTTTTTCCAAGACCATGTACGTAGCAAAATTTTATTGTCAAATAATACTCTTACATGCCATGCAGTCAATTTTTTAAAGGTTAGTATATCCATTCAGAAAGGCATTGGATGAATCAGAGGACGGTATTGCAGTTAATGGCCAACTCATAATTAATATTAGATATGCAGATGACACTGTACTGCTGGCAGATAGTGCAGAGGGGCTACAGAGAATTATAGATAATGTCGTGGAAGCGTGCAACGAATATGGACTAAAGCTAAACTGCAAGAAAACTAAAGTAATGATCATTAGCAAGAACACTAACATAAACGCCCAATTTACGATAAACGATACACCATTGGAGAGAGTAGAGAAAATATGTTACCTGGGCTGCAATATCAGTGACACGTGGGATCACAGTTATGAAATAAGGACTAGAATTGAAAAAGCCAGAAGTGCTTTTAAACGCCTTAAAAAAGTACTATGTAACCTCTCCCTGAGCATCAACATACGCATGAGAATTCTTAGATGCTACGTGTTTAGTGTACTTCTCTATGGGGTAGAAAGTTGGAGTCTTACCGAGGCCTCAGCAAAACGCTTAGAGGCATTTGAAATGTGGTGCTACCGACGCATACTACGAGTTTCGTACATCCACCATACAACCAACATTACGATTCTCGAAAGACTCGGAAAGGACAAAGAAATTATAACTACCATAAAGAATAGAAAAATGACTTACTTTGGCCACATCATGCGGAATAATAAGTACCAACTTTTACAACTCATCTTGCAAGGCAAGATTGAGGGCAAGCGAGGCCCCGGACGCAGGCGTATATCCTGGCTGGCCAATCTTAGAAAATGGACCGGCCTAACATCAACTGACCTGTTCCGAGCTGCAGTGAACAGGGTAAGATGGACCAATGTGGTCGCCAACATCATTAGACGATAGGCACCTTTAGAAGAAGAAGATATCCATTATTTTAAATAACTAGCTTTTGCTACATTTTACAAATTGGCATTTTGTTTTTGTGTTGAAGAAATGTAACAACCAAATGGCGGGGATTTAAAAAAAAAAACTAAAAATGTATGGCTTTTTTCAAAAACCGTATCTTGATTACTTCATTTGTTCTAAAATTATTCTCGATCAAAATGGGTCAAAATATAGTTGGACACCCTGTATATGACCCAGGAAAACTTACCTCATGAAAAAGCGTAAATCATCTTGCAGAATTTGTCAAATTACATACCTGAAAAGAAAAAAATATATAATTAATATAAAATATTGATAGCCAAATACATGCTTTACAAAAATTACAAGGAAATATTTACTTTGCCATTTTTATTGTCGTACCAGACCACTTGTATTTCGATGTTCTGATTATAAAGAACTTTCTCCAGCCGATTCGTCTTAATACATTTCTTTTCGGATGAAAAAATGCTCGAAACATCAAGTTGGTATCGAAATTTTCGGTATATTTCACGATAAGGGTCCAGAAACGAATATATACGGGGTGTATTTGTATATACCAGGTGTTAAGTTATAAATAAAAAGTTTATTGTGGTAATTCTGGGATATCACAATCAGTTAAAAATATTAGCAAATAGTATTTTTGTATAGAGATTTCATCATCCTATGTGCAGTGCATACAAAATTCAAAATTCTCAACTTTCGCACCAACTTCAACTTCAGACTCGATTTAAAAATATTAGCAGCAAGAAACCTAAAATTATTCTATACTATTTTTATAAAGAATTTTCGCAGCTTTTAGAATCTGCCCACCACAAATCGATTGGACCACCAATAAAGTCATAAATCGTGATTATTTGACGCAGTGCATATAAAATTCTCAACTTTCGCACCAACTTCAACTTCAGACTCGATTTAAAAATATAAGCAGCAAGAAACCTTAAATCATTCTATACCATTTTTATAAAGAATTTTCGCAGCTTTTAGAATCTGCCCACCACAAATCGATTGGACCACCAGTAAAGTCATAAATCGTGATTATGTGACGCAGTGCATATAAAATTCTCAACTTTCGCACCAACTTCAACTTCAGACTCGATTTAAAAATATTAGCAGCAAGAAACCTAAAATTATTCTATACTATTTTTATAAACAAAAACTAGACCAACTTCAAATTCAGACTAGATTTTAAAATATAAGCAGCAAGAAACCTAAAATTATTCTATACTATTTTTATAAAGAATTTTCGCAGCTTTTAGAATCTGCCCACCACAAATCGATAGCACCACCATTAAAGACATAAATCGTGATTATTTGACGCAGTGCATATAAAATTCTTAACTTTCGCACCGACTTCAAATTCAGACTAGATTTAAAAATATAAGCAGCCAGAAACCTAAAATCATTTTATACTATTTTTATAAAGAATTTTCGCAGCTTCTAGAATCTGCCCACCACAAATCGATTGGACCACCAGTAAAGTCATAAATCGTGATTATTTGACGCAGTGCATATAAAATTCTTAACTTTCGCACCGACTTCAAATTCAGACTAGATTTAAAAATATAAGCAGCCAGAAACCTAAAATCATTTTATACTATTTTTATAAAGAATTTTCGCAGCTTCTAGAATCTGCCCACCACAAATCGATTGGACCACCAGTAAAGTCATAAATCGTGATTATTTGACGCAGTGCATATAAAATTCTCAACTTTTGCACCAACTTCAACTTCAGACTCGATTTAAAAATATTAGCAGCAAGAAACCTAAAATTATTCTATATCATTTTTATAAAGAATATTCGCAGCTTTTAGAATCTGCCCACCACAAATCAATTGGACCACCAATAAAGTCATGAATCGTAATTATGTAGCGCAGTATATATAAAATTCCCATCTTTCGCACAAACTTCAATTCAGCCTTCTTTAGAAAGATACTTAGGTTTTAAGAGAGAGGTAACCAACATTATAAGCAATCTAGTGAATTTTCAAAAATAAAAATACCTAATTTAGTATCAAAAATTAAAACAAGAATCAAGAAAATTGGTAGTGATTTCATTGTCACCTGGTATATCTTTGAAGTATTGTCATTAAAAGGAAGCCCATTCCATTTTTTTTTATTCTTAAAACCCACTTATAGTTATTTCAGATGTCCTGGTAAAGAAGGCATCAGCAAATCTCTAATTAAATTCCTTTGAGCAGAAATGTTAATCTTATCAGACTGACGTCAAAATAATTTGCGATATAATAAATGGGGTAAAGATTGTGCAGATATTACTTAAAAACGGTTTGTTATCAATTTTTTTGAATATACATAAATATTATGAACTTAAGTAAATAACGCCATAAATAATATCTTATAAACATAATTAACATGTTTTTAAAATTAAATATCTATGCATATTATGTAGTAGTACAAAACTATGGAGTTATTTAATAGAAATAGGTGCTGGATGCACACAGAAAAAAATGTCTTGTTTTAAGGAAACACAAGGTTTTAAAAATATGCTTTCTTTTTGAATACGTGTGCTTTTAAACCAAGATTAATTTTTTACTTTAAAATAATAGTGGATCTTAAACTGGCAGAAAAAGTACTTTAATTCGTGTCTTTAATTTAATTTTCTATTAAAATATTCAAGCATTTCCTTTAAAATAATAGGTTCTTATTTTGAGAACCTATACCAAAATCTTTAAGCTTTATGTCAAAGAAACCATTTCTTTAATATAAGTATTTACTGAATGATGCTTTTCAGTACGGTATAAACGGTACGATTATATTCTACCGTCGAACAACGAAAGTTTTTCTTATAAGATACTCTTCCGGTGATGGCTTAGCGTGTAAGGCGTTAAGTCGTTGAGCGCACAACGGAAGTGAGGTGGGTTCGAATCCTGCTGAGGCCAAATACTTATTTATAAGTTGGTCGGAAATTTAGTGGTTAGCTCAACATCAGACGGACAAAGTGCAAAATGTATCGACGCTGATTTGTTATACGTTTTACTTTTTTATCGGTAGATTCCGCCGTCCGGCGGTTTTGTTTATAAAAAAACTAGTAAAAACCGCCGAATAATAGTTAAAGATAATCTAACTGTGCCGTAAGCGTTTATTTTTCTTGTTGTTTTATTGTTTAATCTTGTAGTTCAGTTTATAGCACCCTTTCGAAAAACAAATTGGAGTTGTATAGCGGGATAGAGACAGGCAAATAAAAACCACTATTGTATTTATCCCAACGTTTCGTGGCCTGATTGCCACCTTATAAAAGTATGTGAAGCCCTCGAATTTTTTTTTATCTTTGGACAATCCACGAAGGCTGAAAGCCTAAATACTAACGTACCGTGGGTGTCTTAAGCAGGGTAAGAGGAAGTTTGTTAACACGGGACTTAAAAACTTGAAGATTTGGAGGGGAAGGAAAGACCTCCGCTGGCAGTAGGTTCCACAGTCTATAGAAACTCTAGGGATAAAAGAACGAACGAAATGGGAAGTTCGGGGCCTGTCCAATTGAACTGTATAGGGATGCATTGATCATTTTCAAGACTAGTCGTACCCAACTGACATAACACACTTGCAAAACACACATTTCACCGCCACTCTACTTAAATGCGCGTTTCTGTACCAATTTGAGCAAGTTCTAGAGGTTTTACTTGCTGACAATGACCCACCACCTGAGTGGCTTTCCAGTGACGCAAATAGAGCGCTCCCGAGTAGCTCAGGAGCATTTCATTCTACTTTATGGCGATCCAGTGACGGAAAGTGTTATGCACCTGAGCTACTCCGTTTTTGTTTCCCTTGCCTCTCATGCACCAACCCCTCTTTTGGTTTTTGTGCTTCAAACGTGTTTTTTATGGTTAAGGATGGATTGTTTAAAATTATTTATTTAAAATGGAATTAGATATTTAAAAGAAATTATTATTATAAAGCCAAGAAAGGTTAAAAACAACGAAATTTTAAAATTTCTTAAAGTATCCTCTCTTTCCTTGTCAAGGATGCGTTCCAGTGACTAACTTTTTAGAGCAGTTCAAGAGCTTCAAGCCCTGGAGCGTGACGCACAAAAATTTTCGTCACTGGAAAGACCCTCTGGCCTCTAATTCACGTGCTTACCATTTCAGTGCGCGCCTTGCATTAGAATCGTCATTCTATTTTGAAACACCCTGTGTCAATAAGCAAGTCATAGCTAAACTCCTTTTCTGGAGGTAAAGGAAAATTCCAGGAAAAACAATTTTTGACGTAAAAAACAAAACCAGGAGAAATTACGCATTTTATCAACAGAAACTTATAGGGATATACAAGCCGATTCGAACGTAGGTAGTAAGAAAATTTGTATATTGACCTGAATGAAATTTTCCGTGTTTTTCATAGTTTTCCAGAAAGTCGATTAATTAGAGAAATTCTGACTAACATGTGAGTTATTTCTGGTTAAACAGAAATTGTTTTTTCTGCGTCCAGAAAATTTAATCAAAAACATACAGTCTAAAGCCGCGTCCACATTAGTAAATAAATGTGTTGTATGTTGAATCTAGAATTCGGCGCAAATATTTGCGGCGCAAATTTCACGATCTACCCACGTTCAATTTTACGTTGTGTGTCGTGCGTTCGTGCTCAAAACGTGTGTGATCTTATGCGTTGCATACTATTTTGTTATTCTGGATGTTCTTCTTCTGATACAAGAATATCAAAAACAAAGACTTTTATGGGATCCAAGCGATAAGTGGCATTTTCATAAAAACAAAAAGAATGATGCTTGGGAAGAAATCGCAAAATGTGTTATACGTATTATTTCGAATGAAAATTCAGTTTTTATTAAAGTTTTCGCCTTACAGATGTTGTTTTTGAAAGATAATAAATTTTAAAAAATAAAAATTCAGTTTTATTACCACATTACCTTTACATAATCTTTTAGAACGTCAATTAAAGCACTGCATACTTCTGGAACTATCAATGATATGCTTTGTTTGTATATTTTAAATAAAACCATAAAACGTAATGTGACAGCTAACCTTTCCTTCACGGATATGGCTTCTCTAAGCTTAGTGTCCTTTTTGATAATTTTTGGTCCAATCTTATTTATTAAAATCTCAAAGTCATTTGTAGACATACGCAAAAAAATTTAAAATGCCCAGTACTTTCATCCAAGGATAGCTGATATAATAACTTTACGCCATCAAATTGTTTTTTATTTTGATACAAATGTTTAATCCAATATCGTCTTTTTTCTATTTTTTTCCTCCATTTTTTTTTTTTTTTTTGATAAGATTTTGCACCACGATAAAAGTAGCGCATTTTCTTTTCATCATTAACATTACATCAGACATAGGCACAGAATGGTTGGTTTAGAACAAATTAGAAAGATGGATATCAGTTAACTTCTATAATTTCTAAACAACAAGTCATAATAACAACATTTGTCAAAATCATTGCGTTAACGTAAATACGTCCACACTAAAACAATATTGCGGCGCAAATCTCTTTGATGTTGAAAAAAACCGACAACCGACGGATCGCGTGCGTTGAATGTCGCGAAAATTTTTGCGTGTGTTTCTATGCGGCGAACTCGTCCACACTTGCAAAAATTTGAAATGCACATACAAATTTGTGCTGCATGGCGCACACAACGTAAATTTTACTAGTGTGGACGCGGCTTAACAAATGTGTTGGATACGGAACTGCAAAAACATGAGTAGATTGATGAGTTTTAGTAAGAGTGGCAATAATATGTTATGTAGACGTCAAATCATTGTTATTCAAATAACTTTCGTTTTTACATATATCCAAATTTAAAGTTAAAAGGTAAAAAAAAAGGTTCTTTAAAGATAAAGATCCCTAAAGGTAGCCTTTTGATAAATCCAGAAGACTTTGTATAGTCGTGCGATGGAAAACATATTCAACGCATAATTTTTTGAGTTACTGCACGGAGCAATAAGTACTTTAATTCCCTGGCTTTCCCAAAGGTGTTTAAGAAAGGGGGCTATAGTTAATTTGTGGTTAAAAAGGTACATTTTTACGATTTAGGTTCGTTCATTAGCCAAACGTTTTCGCACGTCGCGTCGAGACAGCAGAGCAGGCATGTTTTATAACAGTTCAATTTTCCGCTTCAAAGTAATAGACGCGATTCAGTCAAACAATCGGACTTATTCCGTTTTTTATAAAAAATATCAATATAGACAAATTCGAAAAATGCCGTGCCCTAATTAATGCAATATAGGTATAATATCATTATTTTATACTTGACTACGTGAGTTTCGGTTTCGGCAAACTGAATCCGAAGTTTCGGCACGTGGCTTCAGTTTCGGCTGAAACAGCCTGTGTGTTCACCTACTGTGAATTATTGACAAACCTTTTGTTGCATTGTATAAAACAACGTATGAACATATAAAGTCAACGGACCAGTCTGTCAAACAACAGACCAGTCTTTCAAAACAACAGGCCAGTCTTTCCAACAACGGACCAGTCTGTCAAATAACGGACCAGTATGTCAAACAACGGACCAGTCCGTCAAACAACAGACCAGTCTATCAAACAACAGACCAGTCTGTCAAACAACAGACCAGTCTATCAAACAACAGACCAGTCTATCAAACAACAGACCAGTCTATCAAACAACAGACCAGTATGTCAAACAACAGACCAGTCCGTCAAACACGGACCAGTCCGTCAAACAACAGGACCAGTCCGTCAAACAACGGACCAGTCCAGTCAAACAACGGACCAAAACCGTCCGTCAAACAACAGACCAGTCCGTCAAACAACGGACCAGTCCGTCAACGGATTGTCTGTCGAACCAGCGTCAAACAACAGACCAGTCCGTCAAATAACAGACCATAGTTCGTCAATTGAGACGAAATTCACATTGATGGATGAGAAGACCCCTGTTCGTCGCCGATCTTGTCGATCCATCGAAAACATAGCCGCAGTGAGGAAAGTGTGGCAGAGAATCAGGCACTTCCATTCGGCATCGTGGTCAGATGAATATTACAACTTTGCAACGAATTTTAACAAAGATCTACATTTTCAAGGGTACAAGATTCAACTGACGCAAGAACTCAAGGTAGGGACCACGAGCAGCGCCGTGGATCCGTTAATTGGGCGTTGGAGCACCACCAGACTAATGAGGATTTTTCGAAGAAAATATTTTTTCTGGCGAGGTACATTTCAGCTAAACGGGCATGTAAATAAGCATCAGAACTGTAGAATTTGGAGTAGTGAGAACCTCGTGTGATACTGGAAAAATCGCATCCATCGCGAGTAACTGTCTGGTGCGCATTATAGGCTGGCGGATTGATTGGACCGTATTTTTCGAAAATGCAGCTGGAAATGCGCTAACCGTTAATGGTGTGCGGTATCGCGAAACGTTAACAGAGCTTTGTGGCCTGAATTGTATCGAATTAATGTGGGTAATCTGTCTTGCATCAAGACAGTGTGACCTGCCACAGCCGCGAACGATGGAGTTAATGCGGATCAGGTTTCCAGACAGTGTCATTTCTCGGTTTGGCGATCAAATTGGCCATCAAGATCCTGCGATCTAACGCCGATTAAAACCGAAAACCGAAAACGAGTCGTCTGAAACCGAAAACCGAAGAGGCTTTCTAAACCACAACTAACAGAAAATCGGAAGTAATTGTTCTCTATTAATCGTTTTGCGTTGATTGACTGATTTGCTTCACGAGCTGCGGGGTTAAGTGATAATCATCATTCATCCTAGAATACTCTTCAGAAGAAATTGCTTAAATATAAATAAGAATAAAAATATAACATCCCTGTTAATAAAATTCTAAAGGTGATGTAAAATTCCATACATACATACATAATTTGTTTTTCCTCTTTATTTAAAATTGGTATTCTATTTTCGGTGTTTCTTCTCGGTTTATTGGTTAATAAAAACAGAAAAGAAAAGTGGTGATTTTTAAATTTTAATTTAGTGTATTATTATAGTAAGTTGTAGTTTTTATATAAACCGCAATCAACCAAAAACCTATTAATTGATATTCGAAGAACCGCTTTTCGATTTTCGGTTCCGATTATCCTAAAAACCGGTATTTAAAAAGCTTTTTAAAACCGGTTTAACCGATATTCGAAAACCGGTTTTAACCGAGTACTCGAAAACCGGTTTTTTAAATCCGGTTAACCGGTATTCGAAAATCGGTTTTCAAATACCGGTTTTTGGTTGATTGCGGTTTATATAAAAACTACAACTTACTATAATAATACACTAAATTAAAATTTAAAAATCACCACTTTTCTTTTCTGTTTTTATTAACCAATAAACCGAGAAAAAGCACCGAAAATAGAATACCAATTTTAAATAAAGAGGAAAAAATAAATTATGTATGTATGTATGGAATTTTTACATCACCTTTTAGAATTTTATTAACAGGGATGTTATATTTTTATTCTTATTTATATTTAAGCAATTTCTTCTGAAGAATATTCTAGGATGAATAATGATTATCACTTAACCCCACAGCTCATGGGCAAATCCGTAATCAACGCAAAAACGATTAATAGAGAATAATTACTTTCCGATTTTCTGTTAGCTGTGGTTTAGAAAAGCCTTTTCGGTTTTCGGTTTTAAAGACCGTTTTCGGTTTTCGGTTTTAATCGGCGTTAGATCGCAGGATCTTGATGGCCAATTTTGATCGCCAAACCGAGAAATGACACTGTCTGGAAACCTGGTCCGCATTAACTCCATCGTTTCGCAGGCTGTGTGGCAGGTCGCGCCGTCTTGATGCAAAAACAGATTACCCACATTAATTCGATACAATTCAGGCCACAAAGCTCTGTTAACATTTCGCGATACCGCACACCATTAACAGTTAGCGCATTTCCAGCTGCATTTTCGAAAAATACGGTCCAATCAATCCGCCAGCCTATAATGCGCACCAAACAGTTACTCGCGATGGATGTATTGGTTTTTCCAGTATCACACGAGGATTCTCACTACCCCAAATTCTACAGTTCTGCTTATTTACATACCCGTTTAGCTGAAAATGTACCTCATAGGAAAAAATATTTTCTTCGAAAAATCCTCATTAATTTGGTGGTGCTCCAACGCCCAATTAACGGATCCACGGCGCTGCTCGTGGTCCCTTACCTTGAGTTCTTGCGTCAGTTGAATCTTGTACCCTTGAAAATGTAGATCTTTTTGTTAAAATTCGTTGCAAAGTTGTAATATTCAACTCTTGACCACGATGCCGAATGGAAGTGCCTGGATTCTCTGCCACACTTTCCCTCACTGCGGCTATGTTTTCGATGGATCGACAAGATCGGCGACGAACAGGGGTCTTCTCATCCATCAATGTGAATTTCGTCTCAAATTTGACGGACTGGTCTGTTGTTTGGCAGACTGGTCTGTTGTTTGACAGATTGGTCTGTTGTTTGACAGACTGGTCTGTTGTTTGATAGACTGGTCTGTTGTTTGACAGACTGGTCTGTTGTTTGACGGACTGGTCCGTTGTTTGACGGACTGGTCTGTTGCTTGACATGACTGGTCTGTTGTTTGACGGACTGGTCTGTTGTTTGACGGACTGGTCTGTTGTTTGACGGACTGGTCTGTTGTTTGACAGACTGGTCTGTTGTTTGACAGACTGGTCTGTTGTTTGACAGACTGGTCCGTTGTTTGACGGACTGGTCCGTTGTTTGACGGACTGGTCTGTTGTTTGACAGACTGGTCCGTTTTCGGTTTTGGCCAAAACCGCGGTTAACCGAAAACCGGTTAACCGAAAAACCGGTTTCGGTTTGCCAGCCCTAGTTAGTCCCTGCTTTGGCTTTAATAAACCTCAAATTTTTACACGATATTTTTTGCAGTACCTACTCTCCATTCAATAACTAAAATAGAAATTAGTTTAATGGCAAGTAGGACGCTTACGATTTTTGGCACAATGTTTAAAAATTGCATGTAAAACATTGTGGTAAACATGTCCGACGAAAAAGTGACGCGTTCGCCCTGTCCGACACCCGAAACATGTCAAAATCGACAGGCTGGGTTAAAGTGCCGCTTCCATATATAGCGGAATGAATATTTGTGGTACACTCGTCAAAATGAACACCTAAATAGGTGTTAAAAGGGTTACAATTATTAAAAAAAAACGGTTTAGATGAAAAATTCCAATTTTCGCCTCATCCCGTCAATGAATCATTAAAATATTAACAAATCGACGAATTACGTATTAAATTAAACGATCGTGCATCGTTTTAATCTGGCAATATTAAACGACAACCGGAAATTAATACCGATAGATTGATGCAACGTTGAACATTTTATTTAATGAATATTTAAAAGGGAATTACACGGATCTACCTGGATGGACGAATTAAACTATATTATTAGCACTATTCAATATTTCAATGAAATTATTATTGGTAATTGTTTAATTGGCTGAAATATGAGATTCCCTATTTAATAAAGCGGGATTTCTTAAAAGTTTTAACAAGAAGGTTTATAAAAACTTCAATTGATTTGGGTATAGTTAAAACCATGGTGTATAAGGATTTGTCATTTTTTTTTATCTTTGGACAATCCACGAAGGCTGAAAGCCTAAATACTAACGTACCGTGGGTGTCTTAAGCAGGGTAAGAGGAAGTTTGTTAACACGGGACTTAAAAACTTGAAGATTTGGGGGAAGGAAAGACCTTCGCTGGCACGTAGGTTCCACAGTCTAGAAACTCTAGGGATAAAAGAACGAACGAAATAGGAAGTTCGGGGCCTGTCCAATTGAACTGTATGGGGATGCATACGCGCGGTCCCACGAGTTTCTCTGTTGGGAACTGCAAGAGGAGGGACTATACTGGACAATTCGTCGGAGCAGAAGCCGTAAAAGTATCTATGGAAGAGCGATAAATCTCCCACAGCTCGACGATGGGCAAGAGAAGGAAGTCTTTAAGTAAGTAAAGGATCATTAATAAGACGAACAGATCTTCTTTGAATGGCATCAAGAATGCTGAGGGTTGTAGGGGATGCCATTCCCCAGACATGAGAACAATATTCCAGAGAGGGACACATACAAAGTGTATAAATTGAAAGAAGAAAAATACTTTTTGGCTCGGAAAAGAAATCCAAGATTTTTTGAAGCCGCGGTGGCTATAGATACAATGTGTTTATGCCAGTTCAGGTTATTTTCAAATGTGACGCCCACAAGGTTAAATGTGTCTCCGCTCTGCAAAACCTGGCCACTCATAAGCAAAGGATGAGTGTTTGATGACTTTTTTCGCGACAAGGAACACGATTGTGTTTTGGATGCATTAATCATGCAAATAATTAAATTTAGGTGTAATTTTATAAATATTAGACTGGACCAAAAAGATCGACTTTTTTTTTAATATATCGAAAATATTGCTTAAGATGACACAAAAATTTTGTAAAGGTTTAAGCCGTTAATTTTAAGATATATCTTCGCAACTAACAGTTTTTTGACAACAATCTTATTTTTATGCATTAACCGCAAATTGGTAACCTGAAAATTTTCATCAACACAAATTCTTTAAAAAAAATATTTAATTCTTCACACAAAAAGTCCTCTGCGTAAATTGTCGTCAAATAGCCGTTCCATGTAATCGGGCTTTAAACATTTTTTTTTAATCTTTGGACAATCCTCGAAGGCTGAAAGCCTAAATACTAACGTACCGTGGGTGTCTTAAGTAGGGTAAGAGGAAATTTAAAAAATAGAAATATAATAAAATTTAAGATAATAACAGAATAATTCACTTCAGAATAAAAGCGTGGGGTGCTTAATATATTAAATGTTATAATTATTTCATTTGTAAATATCTATGAGGGAAAAGTTATGAAAAAATAGTAAAATGCACCCCACGCTTTTTACTCTGAAGTGAATTATTCTGTTATTATCTTAAATTTTATTATAATAATTCTATTTTGAGGCATATAATTATGATTCATTGTTTGACTTTTTATTACTGTAATACAAACTCTTTGTAATGAAAAATTATTTTCTAATTTTTAGTTCGGTTGCATATAAAAGCGTGTTTTTTTAGTTTTTTTTAAACTATTATTTATTTGTCTTGGTTTAAAAAATATAGTCATTTAAAGTTTTGAAAAAAGCATCCTGTATATACAAAAATAGAGGTAAAAAAATTATCAAAACTTTTTGTGACCATCAAAAAGGTTTTAAGGTCAAATTACAAAAGGAAAATTTTCGTTCCTCGATGATAATTTAAAAGGACGAGGTCGTACCTGTAATCTGCGTTTCACATTACATAAAATCATATTTATTTCAAAAAACTGGTTTTGCGTCGAATAAAATATGTATTTTAATGCGTTCAATTATGACCGAGAACTTATTTCGCTTGAATAGTAAAAGCTAGTAGTGTTGGGAAATACGGTGATTTTTCAGTAATCGGTGAAACGGCGACAGTGATTTCTAAATCACCGTGATTTTAAACAGTGATTTCAATCACTGCAGTGACTTAAATATTTAACTAAAAATGAAAATATAAAAACAGCTCGGTGTCTGGCAACGAATACGAATATATTATTTATGCAGCTCTTATCGGTTTTCACATGCAGCATAATATTTATTGATTTTATAAAAACAAATATTATGCTGCAAATTAAATTAACAGCAATATTACGAAATCTAATTTTTTTGGGTTCGTAACTCAAATAATAATTGCAATATTATTATGTAAAAATAATATCAAGTTTTAGGGTTTATTCATTACCTACTTTCAAAAATAAAAAAACATATTTTTTATTAATCGAACACCATTTTAACATTTTTAACTTAAATTCAATTACAAAAAGATAAATATAAAATAAAAAACTTTTTTAAAGCAAAATGAAAACGCATAATAAAAAATAAATTTTTAAAATTCTTTAAATAAATAAAATTTAAAACAATATATAGCTTACTTTTTCCCAATGAAAATTAAAAATTAGCATTAGGAAAGATTAGTTTTTCAGCTTTGTTTGCACCTAATTTATTTCTACGGTCGATTAATATTAACCCGGCTTTGGAAAAAAGTATTTTACATGGCTTGGCGGTGCCCGCCACCCTCCACGTCTAAACAATATAAATATCATATCAGCTTAAATCACTGTTTTCCTTCACATATTATTTTTAAATAATAATTCATAGGTATATCATATTTCGATCGGCGCCATCAGCGATCATCCAATGCGTGTCGTGTCGATGCCGATTGCAGTTTTCGCTTCAATCACTGATCACCGTATTTCCAAAAAGTAAATCACCGGTAGCGCCAGTGATTTTACATTCACCGGTGAAATATCGCGGTTATTGATATATCGCCCAACACTAAAAAGCTAGTTGTTCAGAGCAACAGCATGATGTCAATTTGCTAGTCAGTCAGTTTTCTTTTAAATTTTAAACATTAAAAAATCAAATTAGCTAAATACGTATACAGGGTGTCCATTAACTCTACCTGCAAACTTTAAGGGGTGATTCTCCAAATAAGAATAAGAAAAAAACTTTAGATGCACATGTCCTAAACGTCCTACTATCGAAACTACGTATATTCAATTACTACGTTTATATCGAATTATTGAAGCTAGCTTGAATTAAAGCGGATTTTAAAAGTGGCTTCAAAAAACCAATATAAACGCGCTTGAAAGTGACTTGAATCGTTCAAGTCAAGCCTGAAAATAAGTTGGGTTGACTTCACTGAAGCCGATTAGAAACACGATATAGACGATTCAAGCAGGCTTAATAACCGCGTAACTTCAGATGAATGTTTCCTCGAACGTCTTTAGTGTCAAATTCATGTATAATTTCGACATTTTTATAAAAAATACTAGTTGAAAAACAGGTGAAAAAACTTTAAAACACGCTCACACCAACAACGGCACACAAAACGGGACAAATTAAAAAGTGAGGTTTGTTTTTCATTTGTGATGTCCACTGTGAAGTTGGATGCAAAATTGCCGCATGCGTACAACGATGGCCTGAAATGTCCTTGACCTCGATTTTCAATCGACTTTCAAGCCACCGAAATAAACACGTAGACTTGGAAATCGCTTCAAAGCCGCTTTGTTTTCAAGCCAGCTTCAACTTTTAGATATAAACGTAGTCCATGTCTCGGATGAAATAAAATCAAGAAATTAAATTTGCTCGGAAGTAAATCAGGACTATATTCAAAAAAAATATTTCGAGTTAATGGAGTGGCGCATCATATTTGTCTTTCAAAATATTTGGTTTTAATTAAACAAAAAAAATGTTATGCTTCAGAATATCTCGTTTAATACAGAGTACCTGCTGTGTACCAATTAACATATATAGACTGGTAACTTACCACATGAAAAAGTGTAAATAATTTTCTAGTATTAGGGGAATCACGTACCTGAAAAAAGATAAATCTAATTAATATAGAATAATGATTCCCATATTTAATTAAAGTGTGTAAATAAAAAAAAACATCACTAAAATAACAAGAGGCAGTTTTTAACCGACTTCAAAAAACGGAGGTTTTCAATCACTGATCTCGATGGATTGCCAATGTTATTACCTGCGCGAAACAAAGAGTATATTTCATGGGCGAAAAAACCGGTTTGTGCGCAAGCAGGTTGAGGGTAAATGCACCTGGCGCCATTAGACTATCCGCATTATCGGACTGAATTTGTCGACGGCGTCCTGATTTTCTCTTTGGAGTACGGTAGCTAATGAGCGTCACGGTCAGACCGCGGACGGAGGACACGGGGTGCCGGTGTTTGTATTTTGCCCCGGCTTTTAGGCGCGCATGTTCGTCCACCCATCCATTTGTTTACTGCGCGAGGTCGTAAAAATCCAAAAAATGCTTCTTGCCACTGCGGATCTAAATGTAGATTATCTATGTTTTCAATTCGCCTGTGTGTGTGTGTGTGTGTGTTGATTTTTTGTTATGTTACGCGAATACTCCGGCGTTTGTGTTTTTTAGTGTATTTTACCGATTTAATGGTAATAATAAAAATTAGAAAGCAAAAAATCAACTTTACAGCAAAAAATAAACAGTGTTTCAAAAATATTAAACTGAATTCAAAAAATTATTAAAACACACTGAAAAGTTAAAAATAATCAAAGAAATAAAGTGGGTAAATAATATATTATGCGCTAAACTACTAAATGTTAATAACTAAATAAGCAAAAGCCTTTTATACTTTAAAACCTTATATTACTACCCGATCTATTTTTTTATTATTTTTAACTTTTAAGTACCTAAGTTTTATTTATTTATTTTTTTAAGTAGGTTTATTATTATTTTTAAGTATTTATCCAACACTTACATATAATATCTACATAATTGATAAGATTTTGAGGATATAAAGTGTACTATAAGTCACTAGTGAGCTAAAGTACCCTTTAGCTCACTAGTGAATTATAGACTTTAGCTCACTAGTGACTTATACTAATTCTTTATTACTTCCAACATTTCACAATTAAAAATAACATAAAACAACTAATATATTATACTACAATTTATTCGTGTTTATATTAACAGTAATTGTTATATTAGATTTATCTTGGACAACGTTACATTGTGCGGAGTGTTCTTCAGGAAGTCTTTCAGCACTAGTACTTGCCTTGGTGCGCTCTTCACCCTGTATTCGTCTTGCAATCTCAAACTTGTTAGAGATGCAATCTTCTAAATATCCTTTTGCCACGGTAGAAGACTTCCACCCGCCATGGCGTTTAAGGTTGGTGATATCGGCCCCAGCGTTGACTAGAAGTGTCGCTGAAGAACGCCGCATGCTATGACCACTATATAAGATTTTATCAGGTAGTTGCCAATAATGAGCAACTACTCTCGGAATTTTCGAAATTTTATTTATTCCCACGCATTGCCTAGTGCATTTGCCTTTTTGAAAGTTGACAAAAAATCTTTTGTGAGGCGTGTTCTCTGGCCTTAGGGACATATATTTTCTAAATAATTCAAGCACATTTACCAAAAATCCTTCTTTTAAAATTGTAAAGCTTCTCGATTTGTTCGTCTTGGTATTAGGTATAGAAACATATATGTACTGGCCTTTATCTACTATATCTTCAATACTTAAGCGAGTTAGTTCGTCACAACGGCATGCACCAGCGATTCCCAATATCAATGCAACCTATAAAAATCCGAACAGATAAATATTTAATACCAGAAACTAAAGTAAATTCATACCTTTGACATTAAGTGCTCGTCGTCAGGTGCCTCAGCCAAAAATTTTTCGATGTATTGCCTCTCCAGAATTTTTGCCTTTTTCGGTTTGAAATTTCTTGAATTGCTCTTCAAATAAGCGACAACTTTTCCATACCTCCCTATATCCACGTTCTTATATACTTTTAAGGTCGTTTTTATCATTGAATACTTGGTCCACAACAAAATGCATTACAACCAAACAAGCTTGCTTTCCAAAAATACAAAATTTTGTTGCTGGTGTTGACAATGACAAGTAACAAATAATGGATGACGTTTTCAAATTATTTTCGATATTAAAAACGATTTATACGAAAGTGTTGGATAAAATTTGGTATTAGACCGTGAGTTATTACATATAAGTCACTTAAGAAAATTACCTTAAACTTTTCTTGCGTGACTTATATGTAGTATAACTCACTTATCTAATAAATAACTATTATTTTTTAAGTAGGTTTATTATTATTTTTTAAGTATTTATTATGCTTATAATACAAAAACACTTGTGGCATCATACAAAGTTTCTGCGGCGTCCACTATTGGAAATCCGCAGAAAATACTTTGAATTTTCACTAATTTGCACATAATTCACATATTCAACCTCGAGAACATAAATATTTATTGACAATATAGCCAGCAAATAATTGATCAACACGTTATTACGAAAAAGAATTCCGATCGTAAACAGAGTCGAATTATTTAAGCCCCAAACCGCATGTGAATTGATGTATTCCATTTTAAAATGGGAATATATCTCTGCTGAAATATGTTTATTTGTGAACAGAAATTTTATAAAAATGTGTCCTAATTTTTGTTTAAAATTTGTCAATCTATATCTATGACTTCATGATACAAACACTTTTAAAACCTTTTTTAGGGAGGTTTCTTTTGACGAGTCCACCGCGAATATTCATACCACCATATATGGAAGCGGCGCTTTAACCCAGTCTGTCAATGTCAAATGTTTCGAGTGTCGGACTGGGCAAAAGCGTCACTACTTTTTTAAGCTAAATGATACGGTATTTTATTTAAAAATTGAAATAGGAAAAACTCCTTACTGCTTGCAATTTCCTTGCACTGCAATGTCGCATCTCTCGGGACACTGTCCAACCTGGAGATGCAGACTTTTACACTAGCCGAAAATATTTCTTTCAAATCTAATTGTCACCAACCGCAGACCGGTCTCGAACTATTTTGGTCTCAATCTGTTTTTTAACAATACTGCCATCCCTCAACTCAGGAGACATTTCCGTAAAAAAAAAAATTAATTAATTAATTTTTTTATTATTATTTTTATTTTTTTATTTTTTTTCTACGGAAATGTCTCCTCAGCTAAGGGATGACAGATTCCTTTTAAAACAAAAATATAAAACAATTTAAAAAACAGATAGAAGCCGCAATGCGTCTTTAAAATCATAATTTTTCCAATATTTGACGTAAAAAATTTATTGAACCACCTACTATGATATATTATTTTAATCAGAAAAAAACAAGCAATTTAATTACCTAATCATTTATAGGGTGTCCCTAATAAAAAAAACATGTTTGGGTCATATGTCAAAAATGACAGCTCAAAAAAATTTTTGGCTACGCCACTGGATTCTACGGAAAAAAGTGTCTGTATAATGTGCAATTAGTTTTCTCGTATCTGTAATAACAACAAAGCTACAGGACCTTTTCAAAAAGTGAAAAAATCGAGAATCACCCTGTATCTCTGAAACGCTTCGCGATAGCGATGATCTGTTTTTACCATAAATGTTTTCTCCAAAAAGAGCTCGAGGATGGGTATCGGATTTTTAATATCTCTTATGGTTTCCAAGTTTCCCATAAGGGACAACCAAAATGGGACACCCTGTACAGATAGCACAATTTTATACGCTAGATAAATAGCTAATATTTGAAATATACGAGGTCAAGGATAGATAAAAGCAAAGAATTAACGCCAGATGTGTAAAAAAGTGCTTATGTAATCAATCCGCTATCGGTGATAGTACAGTACATAGTACATATACAACGTAGTAACTTTTTTATATTAAACTACAATAATATAATATAGAGTGGTTTAATTAAAATAACTCATTAAAAATCACTTTCTGAGGGGGCATTTGAAGCTGCCAGTCAGCTTTCCAGATTTGAGCCTTTGTGATTATAGTAAGAACATTTTAAAAGCGCAAATTCGGTACCCTTTGAAAATAATACAAAAAACATAAAAAGGCCGCCTGCAATCGGACTATTTTATACAAAGGCGCCGCTATCCTTTACAGCCACGCGCCAATACACTATGGGATAGAAATCCATTATTATGACCAAAAAGCAACTTTGAAATTTTAATGGCCCATGCTGTGTATTTCAAAGTAGATACTCCAAACTACATGTACGCAAAATTATAAAAAGGATATGACGACTTCTATATTGGGGTAATAAGAAACTTGAAAATGTATTTTAAGTTAACATAAATATGCAACATTTAATCTCCTTAGTTTATTTTTACCCTTGACTACTAAAAAAAGTAAAAGAGTTTAAATAATAAGAGCTATTGTTGTGTTTCCGATGCAGTCTCGCGAAGTCTCGCTACTTTTGTCAAAGATTTTTTTACCTTTTCCTTTATCAGTTTTTGTACTTTTGCTACTTGAGTGTAAGGACAGATACAAGATTTTTATAATTTACAAGGTTTTCCATTTCAAAATTTAATATGTTTTGTCCTACACTGTATATCCTAAAAGATAAAAGCATTCTGATGAAAGATATGGATTCTACAGAATTTTACCCAACAAAACAGTGTTATTATTTATTTTATACGTTAAAAATAAAAAAGTTGGGAAGATGTATCTCTATTACGCTTCTAAGAATAATTTAAAATTATTTTTCAGATTTGGATGGTCATATTTCCGAAACTAATTGAGATAGACACATCAAATGTAGTATTTTTCTAAAGCATTTTAAAAGATTTTTTTGGTGGTTATATAATATTCAGGGTATTTCATTTAAAAAATCATACCTATTGTCAGTACCCTGTATATCATATGAGATAATAATCATCGGATTACTGATTAGAATACTACCTAATTAACCAAACAAGCTGACATTTTAGTTTATTTTGTACAATAAAAAATAATATTGTTAAGGGGGTGTAAATTTATAATAACATATAATAAGTTTTAGGTTTCCAAAAAGCATTTGTAATAATTTATAATATTTTTCCAGTAAAAAGCACCTCATTTTAAGTTAGATTGGTAAGTTTCAGAATTTTGTCCAACAAAATTAATTTCTATCCCATAGTGCGATGACCAACTGCATCAACCGGCATATCATAAAAGAAATATAGCAAAGGCGGCCGCGAAGACACGCATGCCGATTTATTTGCTTTAAACTTTTTGTGATTTTTTTCTTATCAAAGAGCACCGAATTTACATTTTTAAACTGTTCCTTCTATACTTTTGGTAGGGTTTTGTAACAGAAAATAGAACAAACTATCGGTTTCTAATAAAAGGTTAAACAGTTATGTGCACATTTATTGAGAGTTTTTATGTCAATCTAAACAATAACAAGGATGCTGTATTTATCGTCCTAGTTTTTCCTAAGAAGTATTGGTTTGTATCAACATATATTTTAACATTTAACCGCCGCCTAAAGCGTTAAAAGTACCAAAATTCCTGCCCATCCAACGGTATTTCTGCTACGCATTACCTCTTCCAGTGTTGCCACAATGCAACACAAATATTAACAACCAGGAAATGTGTTTGGGGTTTCTATACCGCAATTTAGACGTTAGGATTCTATATAAAGATTTTTTTTGAAAATCTCAAAAATTGCTGCTAAAAATCAACAATCAACCTTTTTCTGGCTATATTGGAGCAAGTTTCACTATTCTCTTTCAAACTTCACCTTCTTTGCAACTGTTTCGGTAATAGTGACCAAGAATTAATGTTATTTTTTAGAAACTAATCAGTTTCATTTTTGTCCACGTGTCGACCCACTGTGCAGTGTGTCACCTTGCTTACATGACGGAATTATTTATTTAATCTCTACCTGTTGGAATTCTACACGCTTTAGACAGTTTTATTTCCAAGCATTTTCCTGTAAACCTTCTGACTTAGCTGATGCTGTATATTAATAAAGAATTTTTTAGACAAAGCGCCTTAATCTTTAGAACAACCCTGTATTTTCAGTAATTCTAAAACATGCTAATATGTGCAAATTTAATTCTTTCTAACGAATAAAGTGTTCTTTTTAATGAATACTTGTAAATTGGTCGGAAAGTCCTTGATTTTTATATTAAATATATGCAACCACAAATCAAAAGAATTTTGAGTACTTAATTATTGATAATCCTGGGCATCTGGTGGCATGGTAATTTTCACTTATAAACCACTAAAACATCCATTATACAGGTTTTTATGAATATTTTGAAAATTCCCCGAGTCGCAGTTAAGAAAAAAATCCAATTTCTGTTTGAAGACAGAGTGGTTCCTATTTGGTTTAAAAATCGCTATTTTATTATTAATCTCCAAGAAAACAAATAAAGCATAAAATACTATTTTTCTTTCTCATTGCAAATTTTGTATAAAATCGTTTTTATACCTAGTGTTGGAGCGATATATCAATAACTGCGATATTTCACCGGTGAATGGAAAATCACTGGCGCTACCGGTGATTTAATTCTTGCAAATACGGTGATCAGTGATTGAAGCGAATACTGCAATCGGCATCGACACGACACGCATTGGATGATCGCCGATGACGATATATCAATAACCGCGATATTTCACCGATGAATGGAAAATCACTGGCGCTACCGGTGATTTCCGTCTTGCAAATACGGTGATCAGTGATTGAAGCGAATACTGCAATCGGCATCGACACGACACGCATTGGATGATCGCTGATGGCGCCGATCGAAATATGATATACCTATGAATTATTATTTAAAAATAATATGTGAAGGAAAACAGTGATTTAAGCTGATATGATATTTATATTGTTTAGACGTGGAGGGTGGCGGGCACCGCCAAGCCATGTGAAAGACTGTTTTCCAAAGCCGGGTTAATATTAATCGACCGTAGAAATAAATTAAGTGCAAACAAAGCTGAAAAACTAATCTTTCTTAATGCTAATTTTTAATTTTCATTGGGAAAAAGTAAGCTATATATTGTTTTATTTTTATTTATTTAAAGAATTTAAAATTTTTATTTTTATTATGCGTTTTCGTTTTGCTTTAAAAAAGTTTTTTATTTTATATTTATCTTTTTGTAATTGAATTTAAGTTAAAAATGTTAAAATGGTGTTCGATTAATAAAAAATATGTTTTTTTTATTATTTTGAAAGTAGGTAATGAATAAACCCTAAAACTTGATATTATTTTTACATAATAATATTGCAATATATCACATTAAGCTTGTTGTTGTCACACCTTATATAAAAATGATTATTTGAGTTACGAACCCAAAAAAATTAGATTTCGTAATATTGCTGTTAATTTAATTTGCAGCATAATATTTATTTTTATAAAATCAATAAATATTATGCTGCATGTCAATGAAAACCGATAAGAGCTGCATAAATAATATATTCGTATTCGAGCCTGTTTTTATATTTCCATTTTTAGTTAAATATTTATGTATATTCAAGTCACTGCAATGATTGAAATCACTGTTTAAAATCACGGTGATTTAGAAATCACTGTCGCCGTTTCACCGGTTACGGAAAAATCACCGTATTTCCCAACACTAGTTATACCCTGAATCATAAAATGTCACTTAGTGAGTGACGACGATATGTGAACACACACTGCAGGTCAATGGACAACTTGGCAACACCGCCGGCTACTCGATCGTCCTGCTGTGGCCACATGAGCCATTATTCGTACACACAGTCTGAATTCTCCGCTTACAGAAATTTAATGTTACGTCATCATAACACGAATAGTTGAATATCCAAGGTCGATTGCAACCAGGCTGAAATTAAATAATAATTCAGGATTTGTGACGTGCGAGAAGTTGATAGATGTGGTTTAGTCTTCATTTATTTTTTTATTGAAGATTTTTTAAAAGATTTTTAACCTCTTCAAAGGTGTATAAAAAAATTACAGTCATATATAAACGAACAAGGTTAGTTTATAAGGTTGCGATATCCTCAACTTTTAGGCGGTTGAGGTCGGGGACGCAAGGAAGGAGCACTCCACGAAGAAAAGTTGGCAAGACTGGGTAAAATCAAAGCTGATGATCAATCCAGTGGCGTCTAGAATTTGCGCATTTCATTTTGCATTGTTTTGGAAGTGATATTTGTTGAAAGAAGTAATTCCAAATGTTTTTTATTTAGAAAGTAAAAGAATTTACAACTTAGTTATAAATAAAAACTGTAGTGTAAACGGTTGTTTTGCTAATACAATAAAGTGTATATCTCCGGCACTGAACAACATGGCCGAAAAATGGGAGATGTGACGTCATAACATCGTCAAAGCAATATGACCGAATGTCGTGACCTTATATAGACCGACTTTGATATGAAATAAATTGAACACGTGAAGCTTTGTAAAATGATTATGTAAGGTTTTTACAGCATATGTAGAAACCGTCAAAGTGAGGATTTTCAAATTATATTATAATATGGCCGAATGTCGCGACCCTATAACATAGACCGATTTTGTAAACGAATTATATTTTTGATATGTTTAAGAATATTGATTTCTGACTTTGACATCCATCCAGTTACCAATTAAGATAAGAGAAGATATAGACGGTGTTTTATGGATGTGGACCTTTTTTTTGCTCTCTTAAAACTTTAAAATATTTTTCCACATAAATTAAATATACTAAAATGACTAAAAGAATATAGCAGGGGTGGGTGTTTGGTGGAAGAGGACCTTTTTTTTTGCCCCTAAAGGACTAAAAGGATATAGCAGGGTGGATGTTTGGTGGAAGAGAATTTTTTTCCATTTAAATTTTTAATACTTCTTAATCTACTTTGCACCTCACTGGAAGTCATCCTGCCGGCGCCCATGTGTATAGCTTTTAACCCATATTTGCGCTTTTCTTCCTTAACCCAAATTTTTTTATCTGAACCTCGTATTTTCAGGGCAAATCTCAGCCACAGACATACAGGGTGTTCATTTGAAAACTTTCCACTCAAGTTATCTTCGAAACGAGACAGATTTGAGAAAATCGCCGAAACACGTCAAGATATTTATTGATATATTTTTTACAAAAAATTGGACGGCGCCCCTTTAACCCCTTAACCACCAGGGCCACCACCCCAAAATTCTTAAATGAGAAGGCGGGTCGAGTGATACATCATTTAAAGCTCCTGACGAGTACTTTATAACCCTAGAATATGAAGTCAATATCTTCATCTATTACAAAATGGCGGTACTTTAAAATTACCTAAATACCTGATTTGGATGGTCATATTTCCGAAACTAATAAAGTTAGATGTACTTAATGTGGTATTTTCTTCAAGCTCATTTAAAGATCTTTTTAATGGTAAAATAATATACAGGGTTCTTAAATAAAAAAATATGTACTTTTTCTTCTACCCTGTATATTACTACCAGTATCACCATTAAAAAGACCTTTAAGAAAACACCACATTAGGTACATCTAACTTTATTAGTTTCGGAAATATGGCCATCCAAATCAGGTATTTAGGTAATTTTTAAAGTACCGCCATTTTGTAATAGATGAAGATATTGACTTCATATTCTAGGGTTATAAAGTACTCGTCAGAGCTTTAAAATGATGTATCACTCGACCTGCCTTCTCATTTAAGAATTTTGGGGTGGTGGCCCTGGTGGTTAAGGGGTTAAAGGGGCGCCGTCCAATTTTTTGTAAAAACGTTCCCCTCAATAAATATCTTGACGTGTTTCGGCGATTTTCCCAAATCTGTCTCGTTTCGAAGATAACTTGAGTGGAAAGTTTTTAAATGAACACCCTGTATACCGAACTAAATCGATTCCAAAGAATGCGATAAATAAATACCGAAAATCTCAATTTAAAACCACATCAACACTATTACTCGATTAACCCAAGATTAATCATTAACCACAATTTAAAACGCAGACCACCGTTGTTCCTAAGTTACGTAAATAACGTATGTTACTAAACGAGGATATACTTTTAAAGGTATTCAATAATCCAGAAGTGTTTTGCCAAATAACATTTTCCAGTCTGGATACGTTGACTGTTTTTTCCCAATGGCCTAGAGTAGTCAAAATAGGGAGTTTCAGTAGGTTGCCAATAGTAGATCAGAAGTAAATAATTTAGTTGGATAAGTGGAATAATTGATATGCCTTAGCTAGCGCATAAGCTGTGATCATGTGAAAAGTTAGGGAAAGAGGGCCCGAAATAAAGAAATCAATGCAAAATACAGCTTTACACTTATATTATATAGAAAATTCCACACCACTGTTTTTTGAACAATCCAATGTGTAGTTTTGGTTGCATTACCATGACAACACAAGTATTTATGGGACATTTTTTCTCCTGCCTGATGTATCCTGGAGCTAGTGGACATTTTTTGACATAATCATTGAATTTGTTTTAACGTCATGTCTGTCATTCACATACATAATTAAAGAAAATGATATTTTGTACCAATTGTAGTATTTCAGACATAACATAATATAAAATAATGTAAGGTTTTAAGACCCTAAATGACAATTTTATACAACTACAGTTAGTAAAATAATAATCTCATAAGACTGAAGTACTAGACATAAGTGAAGAGCAAACGAAAGCAAGGTATGGCTCTAAAAAATTAAAATAAACTATTTTTACCAACTGTAGTAATATAAGGTATATATAATATAAAAGAATAAACAATGATAAGCTCTAAAATTACATATATATGCAAGTACAATTGGTAAAATGGAAAATATTTATTTTATAGTAAAATTTTACAGCTCGTGTCAAAGTTACAAATATTTATAAATGTGTAGTTTTGGTTACATTACCATGACAACACAATTTTTTGTTCGAATATTTTTCTCCTGCCTGGGGTACCCTGGAGCGAATTATAGTGGACATTTTTTGACATAATCATTGAATTTGTTTTAACGTCATGTCTGTCATTCACATATATAATTAAAGAAAATGGTGTTTTGTACCAGTTGTAGTATTTCAGACATAATATAATATAAAATAATTTAAGGTTTTAAGACCCTAAATGACAATTTTATACAACTACAGTTAAAAATAATATCATAAGACTGAAGTACTAGACATAGGTGAAGAGCAAACGAAAGCAAGGTATGGGTCTAAAAAAATTAAAATAAACTATTTTTACCAACTGTAGTGATAAGGGGTATATATAATATAAAAGAATTAACAATGATAACCTCTAAAATTACATATATTTGCAACTACAATTGGTAAAATGAAAAATATTTATATTATAGTAAAATTTTAAAGCTCATGTCAAAGTTACAAATATTAATTTAAAAGAAAATTATTTTACACAAACTTGGTGCTAAATTTTCTTACCGAATACCACACGTGCTTAAATTATTCCGGGAAATTTTCAAAATATTCGTGGCGTTGAAAAAATTTCCGGAAATAAATTTAGCACTAGTGGTATTTGAAGTGAAAATATTGTTTAGGGTGACAGAAGAAAATATCGTGAAAGTTTGAGCTCCTAATATTGATATTTAGAGGTCTATCTCCTTGAATTTAGATTTTTTATTTGTACTTGTATTTTTGCGTCAAAGCTGCCTAACTATTGAGGTAAAAAAATATCTACACATATACTATTGGCAAATTAAATTTTCTACCAGAAACTTCTTATTGGTTTTCGCATTTATAGCTTAAAACCTAAAAATTAGTGCTTCCTTGAATACATCTTATATGAGTACTTATCTTTCTTTCATCTCACTCTATATTATTCCGAAAAAATAATACTTTAATATTTTTATAGATATTGGAATAAAAAAAAATACAATATTTTTGTTATAAGAATATTTTAAATTAAAAAGCTTTAAAAAAGTTAAACACACATTTCAAAAAAATGGGTTAAAAAAATGATGGTTTGTCCCTCCACTGAACTTCTTGCTCCAAACACAACTCACAAGAAACGTAAGTAAATACGGGTTTACTTAAACTACCCATACAAGGTTGATTATAAGTTGAAATATTAAAATGCATATAGATGGCTGATTTCATCAAATGATGGTACTAGTTTCTTGCAACAATGTCGCAGGACTTATTTAATATGCAGAATGCCAGTTTTGTACGTCACTGGTCGATTAGTAATTTAAAACTTAGGCCGGGTCTCCACGGGCCACTTTTTTAAGTTGATATATATTTTTTTATCTTTGGACAAACCACGAAGGCTAAAAGCCTAAATACTAACGTACCGTGGGTGTCTTAAGCGAGGTAAGAGGGAGTTTGTTGACACGGGACTTAAATACTTGAAGATTTGGGGGGAAGGAAAGACCTCCGCGGGCAGCAGGTTCCACAATCTAGAAACTCTAGGGATAAAAGAACGAACAAAGTGAGAAGTTCGGGGCCTGTCCAGTTGGACCGTATAGGGATGCATACGCGCGGAACCACGAGTTTCTCTGTTGGGAACCGTGAGTGGAGGAACTATACTGGACAATTCTTCAGAGCAGAAGCCATGGAAGTACCTATAAAAAAGCGATAAATCCACCACAGCCCGACGATGGGCAAGAGAGGGAAGCCTTTCTGTAAGTGAAGGATCATTAATGAGACGAATAGCTCTTCTTTGAATAGAATCAAGAATGCTTAGGGTTGTGGGGGACGCCATGCCCCAGATATGGGAACAATATTCCAAGGGAGGTCGGATTTGGGACACATATAAAGTGTATAAATTAGAAGGGGAAAAATACTTTTTGGCTCGAAAGAGAAATCCAAGCTTTTTGAAGCTGCCGTGGCTACAGATACAATGTGTTTATGCCAGTTAAGGTTACTTTCAAATGTGACGCACACAAGATCGAAGGTGTCTTTGCTCTGTAAAACTTGGCCGCTCATAAGTAGAGAATGAGTATTTGATGACTCCTTTCGCGACAAGGAACATGATTGTGTTTTAGATGCATTAAAATGGACGAGATTTTTGGCGCCCCAATCCAATATTAAATTAAGATCCTGCGAAAGAGATATCTGCATCGCTCTGCGTTCGTTTTCCAAGTCAGGTTTAGTGATGGGTTTAGGAACCTGAAAACTGAAGGGTAAAGGAGATCTGCTGTAGATCTATGGGGCGAAATCCATACTACCTACCTGTCATGCAAAATTTTGTGTTTTTCTAAGTACTTAAGAATTTGTGAATATGGGACACAAAAGGTGGTTGGTGTGTGATTTATTGTCGCCAGCTTGTAGTTCCGTTCCCAACAATGGTAAAATTTTCCTTTTTTTACACGGGCGTTTTGACAACCACAATTTAACTTTTGCGCCGTCAGTCGCCGATCCCGTCCACTGACCACAAAACAAAGGTAGCGGCTGGACGAACTACTCGGTGGTCGGATCGGCTTTTTAAAACGACTCGCCTGATGGCTCGTGGTTTTTTTCTTTTAAGGTATTATACAAGATAAAGCTCCTACTTGCTCCTACCTGGACAAAATCAACACGATGATTTTTAATGAATAAATAATTATTTCTAGGTAAGTAATAAAAATTAATTAGAAAATGTTAAATCTAATTATCAATAAAACTCTTTGTTCTTGAGTTTAGTCCAACTTTTTCAAAAAATTATCAAGGAGTATACCAATCGACCTACAAATTTAAATCAAATAAACTACCCAAATATTTTTGGTAATTTTTCTAGAAACCTGCGGCAACTCCGATTTTGACGAAATTTGGTATACGGTGGTTTTTGGGGCGCTGATCACGAATCTAAAAGAATATTTTGGCGGAAACGTTTCGTTCTTGAGATATCCATCATCAGACTTGAATTTTAAACTAATCCTATTTTTACACTATTCCCCTTCTTTTGCACACAATTCATGATTTAAAGCTAAAGTGACACAGAATATTTGATTTTCACCTTTTAAAACCCCGTTTTTACGTATTTTACATTATTTTTGCATTTAATTGCATAGCTATACTTTGAATCATTTCAATCCCAGTGTGCCATGAAGCCCTATGTGTATGTATGGTTGCCGCATTATCAAAGAAAAACAACGCAATTTAATGCAAAAATAATGTAAAGATGTAGAATAACGGAATTTTAAAAGGTAAAAATCCAATATTGTGTGACACTTTAGCTTTAAATCAAGAATTATGTGCAAAAAGAAGGGAGAATATAGTGAAAATAAGCTTAGTTTAAATTTGAACTTTGATGATGAATATCTCAAGAACGAAACGTTTCCGCCGAAAAATCTTCTTTCAGATTTGTGATCAGCGCCCCATAACACCCGTATATCAAATTTCGCTAAAATCGGAGTTGCCGAAGGTTTCTAGAAAATTACCATATTTTTTGTGGTTGTGCTAGGCAAATGGTTTCCTGGAAAATAAAAAAATCTTAGAACTTTGGCTGCAAAGCAAGTTGGGGTCCAGAAATTGGCGAAGAAGATGCTATGTACTGTTTTATAGTTTTGTAGGATGTTGGAAGAGCATGGGCATTGGCAGGATGACTTGCAGGGAGGTGCAAAGTAAAAAAAATATTAAAAATTAAAGTCGAAAAAAATTTGAAGAGCAAAAAAATGGTCCTTTGACACACAGGATGACTAGATTTTACCTCTCCTTTGCTCCTTTTCCAGCCAGGGGAGTGCAAAACGTTTTAAAATGCCTAAAATCAATACTTTTTAGGCATAGGCTAGGTGGTGCAGGTGCACCCCTTGCACCCCCTTCCGGCGCCCATGTGGAAGTTTGTTGTAGATTACAACCAGTATATTAGCTTAGAGTGGTGATAATAAATAATAAAATATTTTTAAAATCATAAAATACTAGACAATAAATTAATTTATCTATTGCAAAAAAAACACATTTATTTACTTTTTCAAACGTCGCTACCTAAATCTAACCATAATTTCCAAAATTTCACGTGTCCTTTGACTCCTAGCAACTCCCATGGGAACTCTTGTCTATTCCAGCTTCGACCCATTCGCGAAGGGCAGCTTAAACCCTCCCACCTGTTGCCCCCTTAGACAAGATCCGCCCCTAGGCCAACTTTGCCGAGGTTGGGTTAGTTTACGAAAATAGTTTAACCACGTGCTTTAAAATTTGCTCTATGAGGATGTCTACGTTTTAAGTTGATCAAAATGATCCTAAAAACATGGAATAATTGTATTTAAAAAAATAAAATTAAAAACCCTCTTTTAGACCATCGCATCGTTAGTTGCTATTTTAACCCTTTTAATGTGCATTTCGCCGTCTTAAAGGTGTTGAGAATATACACCCTAAGAGACATCATCAAATTTTTTGGTCATAAACAGTATTTTTAGAGTACTGTTAGAAAAAAGTGTTTATTTTTAGCCCAGTCTACTACGTATAAATAAAAACAAAAATTTAACTAAAATCCCATTTCCTAAACGATATTGGGATTTTCTTTTTTTCTGTTTATGGGTGCATGGCTCACACTCGTGAACGCGACCCTGTATAATTTTAATGGAATATTTAAAACTACATCATAAATATTATGGTATTTATAATTATTTAAAAATTATAGATTTTTGCTAAAAATACTGAGAAAGAAAATCAATATTTCTATATTAACACTATACCATTTTTTTTTCATTTAATTAATACCATAATCACCGACAGTTCTGGTTATTTTCTATCTCTAATAACGCGTAATTCTCATGAAAATTTATACATACACTATAATTTTACACTCCTTTTAGACCAGAGATACAGGTTTTAACAGCTAATAACTGCAAGATCATGTGATTTTTCCTTTAAAACTTGACGTTCAACTAAAGGGGAATGAAACTTTCATGAATGGGTGGTTAAATAAATAATAGTTTAAAAAACTAAAAAACACGCTTTTATATGCAACCGAACTAAAAATTAGAAAATAATTTTTCATTACAAAGAGTTTGTATTACAGTAATAAAAGGTCAAACAATGAATCATAATTATATACCTCAAAATAGAATTATAATAATAAAATTTAAGATAATAACAGAATAATTCACTTCAGAGTAAAAAGCGTGGGGTGCATTTTACTATTTTTTCATAACTTTTCCCTCATAGATATTTACAAATGAAATAATTATAACATTTAATATATTAAGCACCCCACGCTTTTATTCTGAAGTGAATTATTCTTTTATTATCTTAAATTTTATTATAATTCTATTTTGAGGTATATAATTATGATTCATTGTTTGACCTTTTATTACTGTAATACAAACTCTTTGTAATGAAACATTATTTTCTAATTTTTAGCTCGGTGTTTTTTTAGTTCTTTTAAACTATTATTTATTTTTCATGTTTTAGTTCGATATATCAATTAGTTTTCTGCGGACATGTGATATTGAAATGTTTCACGAACTATTTCGTAATCTAATCATTTCATTTAAAGCTTCACTGTTGCAAGGGGTTTCAGAACGCAACTACTCCGAACAAGTTTCTGTCAGCCTTATGCTGAGAGTACGTCCGAAACTGCACGCATGCGCAAATCGCGCACTAGCTCTCCTTACTCTCCTACAGAAAATCTATAAAGGAATTTATTTATCCTGGCGATCCTAATCAGGATAACGGGATACTGTTTGCAGATTATTGCATTGTCATGGGTCCTTAATACGTGTGCAAAGTTTCAAAGAAATCGAATCGCTGGAAGTTGGTGAAAATTAAGCTTAAAGATTCCGTTACATACATACATACATACATACAACCCAAGCTAATAAAAGCGTGTTAAAAATGTAATAACGTCCCAATATTTAATAAAATATCGAGTTCAGGATTTTTTTATTTAATTGAGAGTGCTTGTCATTTAAAAATCTTCTTTATAAATCTACAGGGTTCCCTATAATAGGCTACCCATTTTAATATTTGAATTAATTTTTTTAGTGTACCTAACAAACTTTTTATTATACTGAATAAGAGCTAATTTTTTGGAATTCATGATAACCCTTAAATATTTGGCTAAATCTCAAGATACTTTGTGCTTTTAGCACCGAGGACATAGGAAAATACACCACAATACAATTTTGAGGAGCATTATTACAAAGAAAACGGACAACAAAACATCGAATAACAACTGTATCTACCAGATTCCTCGTGAATGTGATGAAGTATACGTAGGAGAAATAAAAACACCATTAGAAATTAGAATAAAAGAACACAAAAACTTACGGAACCAGGTGAAACGTCGAGATTGGGAGTGGCCGAACATGCATGATAAAAATTATTCATAAAGAACATAACTGAAAAAGAGGAAATTTAAAGAAGCTGCAGTATTTTAAACAAAAAAATGTATTTAGCAAGCTACGCATGGACATACCAAATATTCAGCAGCCGTTGCTGAACCGTGAAAACCCGATCAAGCTTCGCTAAGCAACGCAGAGTATATAAGTCGTAGTTTTTTAAGAGTAGTTTTAGTTACCACATGACAACGGTTGGAGATCGATACCATCCGAAACATCGTGTATCAGTTAAAAATATGATTCCATTCAAAGAAAAGCTATTCGTCTCATTAATGATCCTTCACTTACAGAAAGGCTTCCTTCTCTTGCACATCGGGCTGTGAGGGATTTATCGCTTTTTATAGGTACTTCCATGGCTTCTGCTCTGAAGAATTGTCCAGTATAGTTCCTCCACTTACGGTTCCCAACAGAGAAACTCGTGGTTCTGCGTGTATGCATCCCTATACGGTCCAACTGGAGAGACCCCGAACTTCCCACTTTGTTCGTTATTTTATCCCTAGAGTTTCTAGATTGTGGAACTTGCTGCCCGCAGAGGTCTTTCCTTTCCCCCAAATCTTCAAGTATTTAAGTCCTGTGTCAACAAACTTCCTCTTACCTCGCTTAAGACACCCACGGTACGTTAGTATTTAGGCTTTCAGCCTTCGTGGTTTGTCCAAAGATAAAAAAAATAAAGACAATAGAAGTCCAACAATATAGTATAAAGTGTAGTGAATTTTGCAACACCCTGATAATGAGTAGTACAAAACTTAAGTTTCTGCAATAATAAAAAATATATTTTATTAAAAGTCTTTCTTTATCTAGTTAATACGACTAATATTACCCACTTGTGCTAATTAAAAAGTGCGTTGTGGCCAAAAATCCAGCACGCCAGTCGCGTGACTCAGTCTGAACTCCACATTATATTTTTACGTTTCTCTCTCACGCGAGAATACTCCCAACAATTATAAATAGAAACACGTTCTGGCTCTGGAATATATAAATAAAAACTTGACCATTCGAGTTTATTCCAGGCCATAGTCCCTTTTTTTCAAAATTTTGTATCCAAAATCCGTCCAGCTTCAATATTCTTCTATTCTATTTCTATTTTTTTCTTGGTTTTGGTCCCTTCAGGCCCAATCCACCACTCTTCCCCTTCCGGACTATGCTTTCCAGGGCTTCGTCGGCGGAAATTCTGGATAATCGAGCTCGTAGCTCCCAGAAATTCCAAAAGAAAACAAATAATTCAACAATCGATGCAATGCATAAATTGTCGGCTGTCAAACCAAGATCTGCTATTGGTGTTACGTATAACCTTCACTTTCACTACTGACAGTTCCCATGGCACGCCCATCTATTTCCCGCCATTTGAGAAATACCTCGTGTTCACCACCAAACAGGATACCATCAGCTTATAGGAATCTTCGCTCACAGCGCTTAGATCCAGAAGAAAGATGCCGTCAATTTAGCGTGAATCTTTCCTTGATCCCCGAAGGTAATAAACGTTCGTACGACACCTCTAGCCGCCACTCCGGGAAGAACTTTGTAGTCCTCTACGCACGTCCGCACTGTTCGGAGGTCAAACAAAGAGTTCCTTCAATATTCTTAATTCCATTCAAAAAACAGCTGTTCGCCTTATAATGGGCGCGTTCAGAAATACTTAGCCGCTCAACCGCTAGGTAAGTGAAGTGTCAAAACTGTCAAAATAAAACCATCCTATTGATATAATTTGAAAATTTTGACACTTATGAAACTAAGCGGTAAAGTGCCTCCTAAACGCGACAATGATTTTTGTTTACAAAAAGACATTTTCCCGTGCCTATTGTGAGGCTGTATAGCCCAATTAACTTAGATTTACACCTTGGAATCTCACGAAATAAGCTGAATATCTGTACATACCTTTATTTTGGTACAAAAATACTCTCCTAAAAATCCCCTATGATATCGTATAAGGAACTCGAAATATGACAGGACAAATGTCAAAAAATCGTTTTTTTGCGAATATCTCACTTCCGTTACTTTTAATTGCATTTATATTTATTATAAAAGTTGTATAACACAAAACTCTTTACAAATTTGATTCTAAGCATTTTTTTGTCATACTAACGGATCCGATAATAGAGGGCGCAGTGTGTAGAGCACTTTAGTGTATGTACAGACCTTACCACGCAATCAATCGTGATATTTAGCAAATACTTAAGTAAAGAGATGACATATTGGACTAAAAAATCACGATTGATTGCGTGCTAAGGTATGTACATACAGTAAAGTGCTTTACACTCTGCGCCCTCTATTATCGGATCCGTTGGTCTGACAATAAAATGTTTAGAATCCAATTTGTAAAGAATTTTGTGTTCAATAACTTTTATAATAAATATATATGCAATTAAAAGTAGAGGAAACGAGATATTCGCAAAAACTGATTTTTTGACATTTGACCTGTCATATTTCAAGTTCCTTACACGATATCATTGGGGATTTTTAGGAGAGTATTTTTATACCAAAATAAAGATATGTTCAGATATTCAGCATATTTCGTGAGATTTCGAGATTGACCCTTTATTTTGACTAAGATGACTGAGGTAGTAGGGGATCTATCGCTTTTATTATAGATACAATATAATTGCTACACTTGCAGCTCCCAAAAGAGAAACTCGTGACGCCTTTCATATGCATTCCCATACGGTCCAATTGGACAGGCCTCTAACTTCCCACTATGTTTCTTCTTTTGCCCCTAAAATGTTTAATTTTTTTTATCTTGACATCTCACGAAGGCTTATGCCTAAATACCAGTGTACCGTGAGTGCCGGGTTACTGGATGTTTAACCCAATATTGTCGTGTTCCGTCAACGTTATCCAAGCACTGAAACATGCAGTTGCATTTCACAGCACCTTTTAGACAACGTGGTAGTGCCACCACGGACGTTATTTTTAAATAACTACTACCTAGAAATGGCAGAATACTACACAGTGGTTTGCCATTGCCAACTGTGAGGTGACGAGCTATTAAAAAATCCGATGTCCGACTCCGAGATTCGAACCCGGATCGCTGCGGTAAGAGGCAGACACGCTAGCCACTACACCACTGCTCGCCACATTAATATGTGATGTATAGGGTTGGTAAAATAAATCGACTATTTTTATTTTGACTTCTGACACAAAAAATTGGTTCCTAGACACCTTCAGAGAATGCTCGGCCACGGTTAGCTCTTAGTTTTAATAGCACGATTTGCGCCATATCAGTTTTACTTTTTGTATTAGACAATACAAAAAAATATATCTCACCATTCGTTAATGATATAGCAAAACTAAATAGTTTTATATAAAAAATTTAACGCTCTAACGATTAAACTATTTTCAGAAAAATACCTTTTTTAATTTTTACCACCCCGTAGTTCAAAACCTAAGATGTTTAGGACATATGTTTATATAACGTTTTTTTCTTATTTTCTAATGTATAATCTCCCCGTAAAGTACACCCTGTATGTATGTAGGTAATTTGATTAAAATTGATGAAAACTTTGATGTCTATTGGTGCCTAAACGGTGAGATTTATCGACTTTAATAAAGAGTACCTTATTTTTAAGTTTTTGATTGTCTATAAAATGGCGCCTCCAGCTTTGCGATATCTGTTAAAATAAAAAGTTATGATGTAAATAAATTTTAAGTTTTAGGTAAAGTGCCCTCTGGCGGTATTAAAAAAAGTACTTTTAACTTAAAATTTTAGAATCTGCAAAGCTCGATTTGTGTGCCAAATATCAACTGGATTGTTTAAAAAATAAATGCAATATGGCGAAAAAACCAAAATAAAAATTGAACTTTGACGGCTTGTAATTCGAAAACGAATGATATTTTGAAAAAATGTATATGAAGCTCTACCCTTACTTTGTCAAGTAGAATCACTCCCTTAAGTTTCGTGATCGATTTTTGAATCATCCTGTATACGTGTATTGTATGGGACTGACAAAAATATGCAAAACTGTAATGAGGCGGATCTTCCTATTAACATTAGAAGCTCATCGTTGCCGATAATTCCATGGAGGTGCTTAAGAACCAATTTATCAGGGTCAGAAGTCAAACTAAAGATAGTCGACTTTTTCGACCCACTCTAATATGGAACTTTTCCTTTCTTCAAGGGTTTAGGTTTGTGTTAACAAACCAAACCGTCGTCCATGCATAAATGCATGAAACCCCTCCACCAATTTGCTATGTACTCTCCTAAAATTCACCGCTGCAACAAACGCACGGATTCGAGCAGAACGAGATCAGGGGCTGCCGCCGGCCCACCGCTTTCACCATTCGTCGGAGGGCGACACCAACAAAGCACATCCTACCTTAAATATTTTCTATGCTCTTAATTAACTATGGCTGGCGAGTTTTTTCCACACCTGTATATTGTGTTTCTTATCTATTAAACTGAAATAAAACAGCAAGTAGTCAAGAACCAGATAATATTTTTTTTCCGTTTTATCTACCTAAAATCGTTTAAAAAATTATAATTTCACAAACGATTATAACTGAATTTTAAAGTGTCTCCAAAGCTTCTGGAATGAACCGTATTTCTAAAACTAAAAATAACCTTATTAACGAAATTCCTGTCTAAATTAAAATTTAAAACCCGGATGTAGAATTTGAGAGACTTTTGCCAAAATTTCGATTTCAACAGTTTAAAAATATAGGTGTGTATTTTGGTTAAAGAAATGTAAAGAATATAATTTAATTATCTGTTTGTTAAGCTTAAGGTAGTTGGCGACCAAGAGTAAATATTCACTTTGTATTCTTTTTGTAAACTATATCAAATTTTATTGACAAATCACAAATTTTAAAAAATCAATTTATTTTTTCAAAAAACCATCGCCAGTTGAGATTTTTTCACCCTGCATTTTTTTTTGAAAAGTTTCAGATGCCTCTAGTTTTAAAATGATAGTCAGCTAACAAGAACCTACTTTTCATTTAAGAAAATATTTCAAAATGGCGCCCAGCTGCTACCTTGGCATTTAGAGCTGTCACTAATCTGTCAAAAATTACAGACCTTGGACATATTATATTATCGTACCAAGTTTCATGAAAATATACAAAACGGTTTAGAAGTTACAAGGGAGGCGACGGACTTTGGGACCTCACTATACCGGGTGTTGTTCCGTCGAGCGGGACATAGGGAATCCCATGTAAATTTTGAAGTAGTCAAATATTGGCTCTCCTAATTATTTTAGAAAAAATGCTATTAGGATTTATTGAAGAGCACAGTAAGTTCCATCCAAAATAAAAATTTGAGCATTTTTCAACCAACCAGTAACGAGTAAACTGCTTAATACTTCTGCAACGTAGTATCTCATTATGCACCCTGTACTCTAGAAATCAACAATAAAAACACCATATCGATTTATCAGTGACAATTTAGATCATTAATTTATAATGTCATTGCCAAAACTGAACAATTTTATACGGGAATTTCAAAAAGAATCCTCGCATTTCATTTTAGTTTACAGCTAATTCCAACACATGCACTCACAGTTACGCAAGACAATAAAACAAATTTTTCTACATTTAGAAATCAATTTATGACGAAAATATCAGGATTTAATCAAATGCTCAAATATTCCTCCATTAACTGCCAGACAATAACCCAAACGATTATAAAACTCATTTCTTACGTTGGCTAGTTGGTACATCCATATTCTGGCACATTCAGCGGAAATAGCATTCCTTAGCTGGACTAAATTTTCATATTTTTTATTGGTAGCTTAGTTTTTAAATGTCCCCATAGAAAAAATCGTTTGGCGAAAGATCACGTCGATTTTCTTCACATTTGCAATTATTGATTACTGTGTCTGTAGTTTCAAATTTTTTATTGTCGATTTACTTGGTATTGGCCTATTGGGAAAATAGGCTGCAAACATGTCCGCTACTCTTCGATAACTATTTCCCTGGTAAAACCATTTTATAATAGTGATTTTTTCTTGATTTAAGTAGTTCATTATTTAAGAATGATGTGACATTGATCTGACAACTTGAGAGTAAGAGGTTAAATAACTTTTCTAGTATTTTATTATAAACTTCTAATAATACAAGGCGGGTAAGAAGATAGGAGATTCGTAACTTATTTTAGCATTTATCTCGTAGCTGGCGGACTGAGAAGAGCTGAAATTTGTACACTAGGTACAACTTTTCGTGCTATTTAAAAATTCTAATTATATTTTCTTCTAAAATAATTTGGGGAGCCAATATTGGACCACTTCAAAATTTACATGGGATGTAAATATGTCCATAAAATAGGAACATCGGGTCACCCTCTATATCTTGAAGACTGTAAATATTACCTGTCATTGTATATATAAAATCACCTTTATTATCTATGTTTTATTTTAGAATTGTAACAATGCATGGTACAAATGAAAACCCATAATTCGTTAAATTTCCTTGTTCTCCTAATTAATTTTAATGGTATTAATTAAAAATTATTTATGATCTTATAACCAGTTATCTTAGAGGCTGACAGGAAATCGACTAGTAGATTATTTAATATGTATTACGAAAGTTTTTTAAATTATAGGAGTAGTTTCAAAAATTTTCCGCATATAATCTTAGGTATTACAGTATAAAAAACATCGAGCTGGTAGAAATCTTAAACAGTCTCAGGTTTAAACCCTAATTTTTCGCTCCCTTTTTTTATTAACATCCTTGCCTTTTTACGATGTAAAACAGTTTTTAAATATTACTATATGTCAATAAATGCTAAATCGGGAATATTTGACGGCCACCTAGTCCCTAGCATCAGAAACTGTAAAATGTAAAGCTCACATTCATACAAAAATGTAAAAAAAAATTCTTTAACGGTTTTTATAAGATTTAAGCAAGTTTAAACCTTATACAAAAAATGTCTCTAAAATTGTTTTAATATAGTAAAGAAAGCTTGCTGTAGCATCAAAGCCCAATATCCCTCGATGTAGATTAGATTAGATTAGATTAGGAGGTGGATTGCATATCCTCTAACACTGCAACCTGCTCAGGTTTATTGTGTGTCCTCCGTCCATAGGTTAGAGCACGCTATCCAAGCCGGTCTGTTTAATCAGACTCCACAAGCTTGAAACTGGCCCCTTGGTATATCTTGCCGCTTTAGGTTTTTCTTCACCCAGCCTTGCAAACCGCAGACGACAAAGGGCTTCGCAGTAGCACCATACGTGTTCTGCGGTTTCTTCCTCCTCCTGGCAGAACCTACATAGGTTTTCTTCTGCCAGGCCCATAGTTTCCAGGTGTTTATTCAGTCTGCAATGACCTGTCAGTTGACCCACTATTATTCTTACTGCCTTCCGGTTATAATTCAGAAGGTCTTTTGTAAATTCTGGCGAGTAAGCCTTGATGAACACTTTCGTCTGACGCTGTCCTGGTGTTCTCCTCCACCAGTCTTGTGATTCTCTCATAATCCATGATCTAATGGATGATCTTACCTGGCATGATGGAATACCACAGTAGGGCTCAGGACCTACCATTGTCCTGCCAGCCCCCTCCTTTGCCAATTTATCAGCTTCTTCATTGCCTTCGTGGCCTTCGTGTCCTGGTACCCAGGCAATGGTTAGCTTGTTGGATGCACCCACCTCTTCCAGGGCACATACGCAGTCCCGCACCAGCTTGGAGCCGGTGTAAGTATTGTAAAAGAACTATTATAACTACAAAAAGCATTTTTTGGCGGTTTCTGTAAAATTTTAATGAGTTTGGAAGACAGTCAAGTCACAGAGAATTAATTTGGATAATTTTAAAGAGCAAAATTGTGTTTTGGATGCAACAAATTGGACAGGATTTTTGATGCAGCAATCCAATTTAATGCATCCAAAACACAGTCATGTTCCTTGTCGCGAAAAGAGTCATCAAATACTCATCCTCTACTTATGAGCGGCCAAGTTCTACAGAGCAAAGACACCTTTAATCTCGTGGGCGTCACATTTGAAAGTAACCTTAACTGGCATAAACACATTGTATCTATAGCCACGGCAGCTTCAAAAAAGCTTGGATTTCTCTTTCGAGCCAAAAAGTATTTTTCCGCTTCTAATTTATACACTTTATATGTGTCCCAAATCCGACCTCCCTTGGAATATTGTTCTCATATCTGGGGCATGGCGTCCCCCACAACCCTAAGCATTCTTGATTCTATTCAAAGAAGAGCTATTCGTCTCATTAATGATCCTTCACTTACAGAAAGGCTTCCCTCTCTTGCCCATCGTCGGGCTGTGGGGGACTTTTTCGCTTTTTATAGGTACTTCCATGGCTTCTGCTCTGAAGAATTGTCCAGTATAGTTCCTCCACTTACGGTTCCCAACAGAGAAACTCGTGGTTCCGCGCGTATGCATCCCTATACGATCCAACTGGACAGGCCCCGAACTTCTTACTTTGTTCGTTCTTTTATCCCTAGAGTTTCTAGATTGTGGAACCTGCTGCCCGCGGAGGTCTTTCCTTCCCCCCAAATCTTCAAGTATTTAAGTCCCGTGTCAACAAACTCCCTCTTACCTCGCTTAAGACAACCACGGTACGTTAGTATTTAGGCTTTTAGCCTTCATGGTTTGTCCAAAGATAAAAAAAAAAATTAAAGTCCTGTGAAAAAAAAATCTGGTCGCACTCTGATTAATATCTAAATCAGGCTTAGAGTTTGGTTAAAAAACCTGAAATGTAGAGTGAATGGTACTATCGTTCGCAAAACTATAAATTCGATTGATTTTGTAAAAAAAGTCATTGATATAAAGAAGATACCGAGTTGGTGTCAGTACTGAACCTTGACGCACCCTAGTATTAATTTGGTGAAAGCTTTAAAGTGTGATGATAAAGGAAAGAGGATATACGTCGATTAGAAAAAAACTGGGATTTTCATTACTTAACAAGGAAGTGAGTAAAGTAAAGTAGGTTTATACAGTTAGCAGGAAGGGTTTTAAAACCTTATATGAAACAATGTTAGTTTATATTTATGAGGTTGAGACATATCCTCAACTTTTAGGTGGTTCGAGGTCGGGGATGCAAGAAAGGGCACTCCACGATGAAAAGTTGGAAAGACTGGGTAAAATCAAAGCTGATGATCAATCCAGTGGCGTTTAGAATTTGCGCATTTCATTTTGCATTGTTTTGGAAGTGATATTTGTTGAAAGATGTAATTTCAAATGTTTTTTATTTAAAGTAAAAGAATTTACAACTTAATAACAATTAAACACTGTTGTGTAAACGGTTGTTCTACTAATACAATAAACTGTATATCTCCGGCACTGAACAACATGGCTGAAAAATGGGAGATGTGACGTCATAATACGTCAAAGCAATATGGCCGAATGTCGTGACCTTATATAGACCGACTTTGATATGAAAAAAATTGAACACGAGAAGCTTTGTAAAATGATTTAGTAAGGTTTTTACAGCATGCGTAGAAGCCGTCAAAGTATGGGATTTTTTGTTAGTTATAAGGTTTTTTTGTGAATTGCAAATGGAGCACAAAATATTTAATACGTTTTTTGGTATGCCATTAACAACAGGCCACGTTTCTGCTTCTCTTATCAGCATCGCATTTAATACTCAATTTCATGTTCAATGCGCTGCGTGAAATTGCATTTCAAATAACCGACCTAATTTTGTCATTGAGTGACCCAATTCTTCGACTTCGGAAAATTAGGGTTCACTTCTGTGAAATTACCTAAAGCGACGAAGATAACGAACTCAAATTAACACGGGGAATTTGCAGTCTACATTTAAAACATCTTCTTTACTGGTGTAAATTTCAATAAATAAGAGTGAAAATTAGTTCCACTTTTGTATCTATACAGGGTGTAAGCGAAATACGTGTACAAACTTTTATGACAGGCTCGTATGACATCAAAATACCCGATTTATATAATATAATATGAAAGTCGCTTCCTATTCGGATATTAGACTATAACCATGGCTTCAACACTGCCTTGGAATTAAGATAATATATTACAAAATGGTTGATTTTTAACCTGTGCAGATATCCGATAAAAAAACAAATTTTCAATGACACCTTATAAAGGGTCTGAAGACTTCCCCGTTATATAGCGTCGTCCCACACAGGCTCCGACATTTTGTCTGTAGACCTGCACAAGCTACCTGAGCAGATACACCTACTAGTGTGTGTGGAGTGCATTAGACTATCACTAGAATTTTGTGAGCTTTGGAGAAATGCAGAGATTTTCAAATAAGAATACTTCAACAACAAAAAAATAATATAAAGATCCCCACTGTATAAAAAATCGCTTAGATTAAAAACAATAATGAGCACAAAACACGTTTTTATCCCATTTATCTTTATTATAATTTATGTAAATAATTACGCGTTTTGCCTGGCAACATCGGACTCACATGATTGGTCGATAAAGCTGCTATTCGAACTAGTTGATTAGATAAGAAGAGGATCCCAACCGAGAGAAACATATTTTTAATATTGATGATATGATGCCGTACGTTTTGACTTTATTATTATTATTATTATTTGGTCTGTTGCGAAAGTCCTACTTTCCAAACGGGAAATGGTGGGGTATTGGTTTTAAATCAAAGCAAATAAGGAAGTCGTGAATGTTTATATGGATGATGGCATTTATGGTTAGTTCAAAGATCATGTGTTTGCTATTTGATATTGCTTTTTCTAAATGCTTCACTTCTTGGTCCTATCGTACCGGATTTTTTGATCCGTATAAGCTTTTCTTTTATACAGGGTGATTCAAAAATCGATCACGAAACTTAAGGTGGTGATTCTACTTAACAAAATAAGGATAGAGCTTCATATAAATTTTCTTCAAAATGTCATTCGTTTTTGAGTTACAAGCCGTCAAAGTTCAATTTTTATTTTGGTCATGGTTATATTGCATTTATTTGTTAACCAATCCAGTTGATATTTGGCACACAAATCGAGCTTTGCAAATTATTACATTTTAAGACAAAAGTACTTTTTTAAATACCGTCAGAATGAATTGATAGATATTAAATCCAATAGTTAAACTAAGCTAGGTACGTTGCTGTTTCATTAATAAGATTTGTTGTTTTGTCACTATAAGATTATAAATATAAAAAGCAAATTGTCAAAATGTTATTGTAAACGTATCTAACATTCAAGCCATGATTTGACTATACTTTCTAAGTGCTCCACTAGCACCATACCCTTGCTCAACTTACCCCACCTATGGGGTACGTTGGGCATACTTGACTATCTACATTAAAATAGATAGAAAAGATAGCTCTTAAATTCGACTTATTAGAAAAAAACTACTATGGACACTATTAATAAGGAATAAATTGCTAATCCATCAGTATGCGTTATAAGTCATTAAGACTTATTTTGGAGGAGCTATAACCGATCAAGTGAAAAATTGCTCAACTAGCCCCGCCCTACCCTACGGGTGAAATCTCTCTCCCGGTAAAAAAAACATGAATTTTAGTACCTGCCAACAAAGATAAAATGTCTTTTCCTGTCAAGGAAAAAAATAATTTTAGGAATTGTAAAAATAATATACTAACGTTACTTACTAATTTGAGTTGCTTATTTTCTAAATAATTATCCATACCTGAAAATAAAAAAGAAGTTACAGTTACAATACAATAGAGCATTAAATAAATTATATTAAATATACACAACGCCAGCGTTACAGAATGTTCTATTTCTATTTCTATTTTTGTTTCTTGGTTTTGGTCCCTTCGGGTCCAATCCACCACTCTTCCCCTTCCGGTCTATGCTTTCCAGGGCTTCGTCGGCCGGAAAATCTGGATAATCGAGCTCGTAGCTCCTAGAAATTCCAAAAAGAAAACAAATAATTCAACAATCGATGCAATGCATAAATTGTCGACTGTCAAACCAAAACCTGCTACTGGTGTTACGTATAACCTTCACTTTCACTACTGACAGTTCCCCATGACACGCCCATCTATTTCCCGCCATTTGAGAAATACCTCGTGTTCACCACCAAACAGGATACCATCAGCTTATAGGAATTTTCGCTCACAGCGCTTAGATCAGAAGAAAGATGCCGTCAATTTAGCTTGAATCTTTCCTTGATCCCCGAAGGTAAAAACGTTCGTACGGCACCTCTAACCACCACTCCGGGAAGAACTTTGTAGTCCTCTACGCACGTCCGCACTGTTCGGAGGTCAAACAAAGAGAGTACCTACTTACAGAATGTTCTTAAGACAATTTAGGGATAAATAAAGAGATCGAAAGTCCAATACTAGATTTCTAATATTTTCTATGGTGTTCGAGATACCCCGTAAAACCATCAGAAAATAGAATACCCTGTACATTTAAACCATTTCATTTCATGTTAGGTCAATATTTACGTACAGAGTGTTAAAACTTTTGAAACAATCGGTTTTTGTAATAAAATTATTTTATGTGTGGTCCAGGAATATTTAATTAAGTGGATTTATTTTTTTGTTAGAGGACTACAAAGTTCTTCCCGGAGTGGTGGTTAGAGGTGCCGTACAAAAGTTTTTACCTTCGGAGATCAAGGAAAGATTCACGGTAAATTGACGGCATCTTTCTTCTGGATCTAAGCGCTGTGAGCGAAGATTCCTATAACCTGATGGTATCCTATTTGGTGGTGAACACGAGGTATTTCTGAAATGGCGGGAAATAGATGGGCGTGCCATGAGGAACTGTCAGTAGTGAAAGTGAAGGTTATACGCTGGCACCAGTAACAGGTATCTTGGTTTGACAGCCGACTAGTTATGCATTGCATCGATTGTAGAATTGTTTGTTTTCTTTTGGAATTTCGAGGAGCTACGAGCTCGACCCATCCAGATTTTCCGCCGACGAAGCCCTGGAAAGCATAGTCCGGAAGGGGAGAGTGGTGGATTGGACCTGAAGGGACCAAAACCAAGAAAAAAATAGAGAGAGAGAGAGAGCCTTCGTGGATTGTCCAAAGATAAAAAAACACCCTTTATAGGAATAACATTCAAACCAGTAAAATTTAGAGTTTTTCTCCCACATTTCATTTTTATTAAATTTAAGTTACTTTTAACGAATAGTAAATTTTTCATACTTTTTCCGTAGATTTCGTACGCACTTTAATAGTTTTTACCTAAAATGGAGGTCAACAATAAATTAATGAACATTACCAATGGCGGAAGACATTAATTTTCCATAAAATTCAACAATACATTTTTAACATTACAAACATATGATTTCAAATCTGTAGGTTCATGTACGACCTTGGTCGTTATGTAATAGGTGACAGAATAGAATAATAAAGATAAAATGGTAAATACTGGGTGTTCAATACTTTTAGTTTCCTACATTTTAAAAGATATTTAACTTTGGCACGCCACTGTTCTTATTACGGTAATAACTACATTTCATTAAAATATTCCCATTTATATGAACTACATTATTGGATGATTTGATAAACTTGGAAGTTCACTCATTATTTTCCAAAGGTCACTAGGATAGTTTTAATATAAACCAAAATATATTCCAAATACGTGTTACTAATACTGAAAATAAAAATACATAAAAATAATATTATACAGGGTGTACATTTAAAAACTTTCCACTCAAGTTATCTTCGAAACGAGATAGATTTGAGAAAATCGTCGAAACACGTCAAGATACTTATTGAGGGGGAACGTCTTTTACAAAAATTGGAAGGCGCCCCTTTAATCCCTTAACCACCAGGGCCACCACCCCAAAATTCTTAAATGAGAAGGCGGGTCGAGTGATACATCATTTTAAAGCTCCTGACGAGTACGTTATAACCCTAGAATATGAAGTCAATATCTTCACCTATTACAAAATGGCGGTACTTTAAAAATTACCTAAATACCTGATTTGGATGGTCATATTTCCGAAACTAATAAAGTTAGATGAACTTAATGTGGTATTTTCTTAAAGCTCATTTAAAGATCTTTTTAATGGTAAAATAATATACATGGTTCTTAAATAAAAAAATATGTACTTTTTCTTCTACCCTGTATATTACTACCAGTATCAGCATTAAAAAGACCTTTAAAAGAGCTTTAAGAAAACACCACATTAGGTACATCTAACTTTATTAGTTTCGGAAATATGGCCATCCAAATCAGGTATTTAGGTAATTTTTAAAGTACCGCCATTTTGTAATAGGTGAAGAAATTGACATCATATTCTAGAGTTATAAAGTACTCGTCAGGAGCTTTAAAATGATGTATCACTCGATCCGCCTTCTCATTTAAGAATTTTGGGTGGTGGCCCTGGTGGTTAAGGGTTAAAGGGGCGCCGTCCAATTTTTGTAAAACGTTCTCCTCAATAAATATCTTGACGTGTTTCGGCGAGTTTCTCAAATCTGTCTCGTTTCGAAGATAACTTGAGTGGAAAGTTTTCAATGAACACCCTGTATGTGTTAAATGTTATAAAAGGATTTTAAATGTTGTCTTTTAGTTTCTAATAAATAAAAACGAAACTATCAAGTTTATCAAAAGAATTGTCAAATTTGATTTTTTTTAGTAGTAGTCCAGGAGCTACGAGTCCTTGCACGTTGTTTGTCTAAAGCAATATACTGGTTAAGCAAATGGGTATTGGGATATCCGCCAGTAAAGCAACAACAAAGGATGTATGTAACTCATCCAATCAGAAATATTTACATGCGGGTATTCATGTCAGACTGTTTCTTTTCCTCACATTGCCTATGCGTTTAGTTATTTAGCTGATCAGGTATTGTTAAAAAATATTCATTTTTCGGTGAGAGTTTCAACTCACAACTTATGAGATAAATACATATATCCTCCGTGAAATATGCTAGTTTATCATTAAAAACTCATTATACAGGGTCCCAAAAATATATGGGCAATCTCTAGGATTCATACGGAACACATAAAATAATAATAATAAATTTAGGTCATCAAAAAAATTAAATTTTTTATAATATTAAAATACTTAGAAGCTATTGCATATGACTAATAAATTAATAAAATATTTTAATCTTGCCAGATAGCACATAATTAATATTCATAATGATTTTTTCTTGGTACCTATATGATAAAATCGTAATTCTTTACATCAAAATTCACCTCCTGGGCTTAACCTACAATAATTTTGGCAGCTAGGATATTTATATACTAATTTAAATAAATTAAAAATATAAAAAAAGGATTTTACAACTTGAATGTCAATAAAATAGTAAATATAATAATGAATATATTATAATAACCGAAACGCAATGGAAGGTTTTAGAGAATAAAATATTTTGAAAATAACCTTTAATATATTAGTCAGGAGGTCGATATCTTGAGCAATAATATTTTTCCTTTAGTGTTCAGAGTGGCGTTCCAGTGACGCAAATAGAGCGCTCCCGAGTAGCTCAGGAGCATTTCGTTCTACTTTATAGCGTTCCAGTGACGGAAAGTGTTATGCACCTGAGCTACTCCGTTTTCCTTTCCCCTTGCCCCTCATGCACCAGCCCCTCTTTTGGTTTTTGTGCTTCAAACGTGGTTTTTATGGTTAAGGACGGATTTTTTAAAATTATTTATTTAAAATGGACTTAGGTATTAAAAAGAGATTATTATTATAAAGCCAAGAAAGGTTAAAAACAACGAAATTTTAAAATTTCTTAAAGTATATCTCTTTCCTTGTCTAAGGATGCGTTCCAGTGACTAACTTTTAGAGCAGTTCAAGAGCTTCAAGCCCTGGAGCGTGACGCACAAAAATTTTCGTTACTGGAAAGCCACTCTGGAAACCATGGCATTATCCAAGGTTAGTTTATATTTATAAGGTTGCGACATATCCTCAACTTTTAGGCGGTTCAAGGTCGGGGACGCAAGGAAGGGCACTCCACGGAGAAAAGTTGGCAAGACTGGGTAAAATCAAAGCTGATGATCAATCCGAGTGGCGTTTAGAATTTGCGCATTTCATTTTGCATTGTTTTGGTAGTGATATTTGTTGAAAGATGTAATTCCAAATGTTTTTTATTTAAAGTAAAAGAATTTACAACTTAATAATAATTAAAAACTGTTTTGTAAACGCTTGTTCTACTGATACAATAAACTGTATATCTCCGGCACTGCACAACATGGCCGAAAAATAGGAGATGTGACGTCATAACACGTCAAAGCAATATGGCCGAATGTCGTGACCTTATATATACCGACTTTGGGCATTGTCTACTATTTTCAAGAAGACATGGTAAGCGAACCTTTTTTAATGTGTTTCTCGAAAAATGTCAAGTAAATATAACGATGAAAGGTGGTGGTTTTTCTTCTACTCTCTTTAATCACCTGATAAAAAATGGGTATTTATCTGGACCCAATTTAGAAAAGAAAATTTACAAAAATTACCCTATTTTTTATACGCCTCTCCGAAACCAATTGGGCATCATTGTCTAACAATCAGAATAAGACAAAGAAAGGCTTATAGAGTCAGAGCGTTCAGAATAGTTTTATGAAAAGCCACGAAAAAGTAAGCTCTATTAGCAGCTCAAAATGTGAAATTTAAGGTTTGAAAAACAGTTCCGAATTGGTCACGAAATAGTCACAAATGGTCTCTAAGTGTGACGAATTGGTCATTCATACACCAACTTTTACAGCGTGTTTAAAATATCAAGGTTACCGAAAAATTTTTAGCGCCTCAAATTATTCATACGTGGCTCAACCAGAAAGTATCCAATGGTCACAAAATGGTCAACATTGGTCAGTATGATTATGATTAATTATTTGGTAATTGTAACCCTTACGATTTTTGGTACAATGTTTAAAAATTGCATTAAAAACATTGTGGTAAACTTATCCGACAAAAAAGTGACGCGTTCGCCCAGTTAGACACCCAAAACATTTGACCCCACGCAAGCTGACGTCATTATGACGTAATTTTTAAGTCAGTTTTGGTCATAGGACGTCATCAGACCAAAATTATGACGTCATTTTAATGACTAGGTTTTGACGTCGTTGAAGTGGCGTCTTTTCGACGTCATTTTTTCGTCATACTAGCTCGTAAAAATCTAATGACGTCATGTTTAGAAAAGCCGCCAGAAAAATTTTGTGACATTATATAATTGATGTCAAAATCCAACCAAAATATCATATGACAGAAAAATAAGACTAATAATTTAACAAAATTGAAATAGTAAAAAACTCTACCAACAGATGGCGCAATGGACAATAAACTACTACGCTTATTCAATATCTCCGCTCTTTATCGCCTACACCGTACCGATGGGTCCAAGATAGTTCGAGACCGGTCTGCGGTTGGTGATCCCAATTAGCTTTAAAACAATAAATATTTCTTCGGCTAGTGTAACATTCTGCATCTCCAGGTTGGACAGTGTCCCGAGAGATGCGACCTTGCAGTGCAAGGAAATTGCAAGCAGTAAGAAGTTTTTCCTATTTCAATTTTCAAATTAAATATCGTATCATTTTAGCTTTAAAAAAGTATATGCGTCAATTTTTCGTCATCTTAAAGACATTATTATGACGTCGTTAACGGGACGTCTTTTGTCTGTGACTTAATGAGGTCAATTTAACGTCATTTCGTCGTCATCTTATGACGACTTTGCTGACCAAATGTGACCAAAAATGACTAAAAAAAGACGTCAATAAGACGTCAGCTTGCTGCTTGGGACATTGACAAGCTGGGTTAAAGCGCAGCTTCCATATATGGCGGTATGAATATTCGTGGTAGACACGTCAAAAAACCCCCTAAAAAGGTTTTGAAAGTGTTTTTATCATGACGTCCATTTCATTACTGATCCAGGGACTACTCCTCAAATAAATCACAGACACTCTGACTATACGGAACTTATATAAGTTAGATAATATTGCTGCCTATAATTTTAAACGAAGGTTTCTGGCGTATACACGTATAATTTTATTTGAAGGTTAACATTACACATTCAGCATTAAAAATTATACCGAGTAATTTCACACGATCGCTTCTATATTAAACGGTTGAAAAATCCTTATAAGATATAGAAAAATTTACTTCAAACGTATAAAGTCGAGCATCTTACAAGGGCAGTATTTACTTATAAATAATCATTTAAAGAAAAATTAAACCGACTTCAAAAAAGTAGTAAAAGTCACTAAAAACTTAAAAATAATAAATAAAAAAATAAAAAAGTAGTCTTAGTTATTTTTAAGGTAAAACACATTAAGCGTATCCTTTCTTCTCTTAACACCAAGAAATCGTCTGGGCTAGATGGAATACCAGCAATCGTTTTAAAAAATGTGCTCCTGAACTTGCACCTATTTTAACCAGGCTCTTTCGAATTTCTTATGACACAGGTATATTTCCAGACAGCTGGAGAGCTGCACGTGTCCAGACACGTGCAGCTCTCCAAGACAGGATCTAAATCTCTTCCATCCAACTATAGACCCATTTCACTCCTCTTAATGCTTTGTAAAGTAATGGAGAAATCCATAAACTCGCAAATTCTTAGCTACTTAGAAAAACATAAAATTTTACATGACAGATAATGAGGCAATACGGATTTCGTCACCAGAGATCTACAGCAGATCTTCTTTCCTTCGTTTCACACAACTGGAACAAGTCTCTTGAGTTTCTAGGTGAGTCCCAGATCGTTGCTCTTGATATATCTAAAGCTTTCGACCAAGTTTGGCATGACGCACTTCTTAATAAACTTCCCTCCTACGGTCTTCCAACTAAACTCTGCTCTTAGCTCTCCAGTTATCTTTCTAATCGACGTATATCAGTCATTGTTGATGGCCACTCTTCAAGCTTTCACGAAATTAATGCTGGAGTGCTACCAGGGTTCAGTACTAGCACCAACTTTGTTTCTTCTTCACATCAACGACCTTCTTTCTTCCACAACCAATCCCATTCATAGTTATGCTGACGATAGTACCCTTCACTCCACTTTACAGGTTCCCAAACCAATCTCTCAACCCGACTTGGAAAGCAAACGCAGGGCGATGCAGATATCTCTTTCACAGGATCTGAATTTGATGTTGGATTGGGGCGCCAAAAATCTCGTTCAATTTAATGCATCCAAAACACAATCGTGTTCCTTGTCGCGAAAAAATCATCTAACACTTATCCTTTGCTTATGAGTGGCCAGGTTTTGCAGAGCGGGGGACACATTTAACCTTGTGGGCATCACATTTGAGAATAACCTTAACCTTGCACTTTTACGGATATTCTAAATCAGTAATTAATTTAGATGTTACAATCTGGCACACTTGCTTTTTATTCTACTACCAAACCTAACTTTGTGTTTTGCTTATACTGTATTGTTTACATCTACTTTAAAAACGAAATCAACAGAAGTGTTTGCATATATTTAAATATGAATTTATATCTTATGAAGAATAAAAGTAAATACTGATTTTTCGTTAACTTTAAAATGGGTGAACCACAGGCAAAAATAAGGATATGTGTCGAAAGCGCAGACGCAAGATATATTTCTTAAAAGAGGCTGCAAAATCTCTGTCTAAAACTGCTGCCGTAATCGTTATGTTTAATAACGATAACCATAAGGAGGCAAAAACGTCTGTTATTTTAGGAGTTGCAAAATGTCTCTAATGTGAATGGCTCTGGCGCTTATGTCGGCGGTTAGTAGCCTGCCGCAGTGCTCGGAATATACCTTAAACATCCCAAAAACGCTACTAGCTACTTAGTGTCTTATTGTGAGTTATCGATGGTGCGTATGAAAAAATAACCATTTAAGATGCAAAAAGGCGTGGTTGACATAACATAGCAAATTTAAAACAATCCAATTCTGTTCGTAGATATAAATAAATACCAGCACAAAATATATAATTTATAATATATTTACAGTTTGATAAAATATATGTCCGACATTTCTGATGTGTTGTTTACTCCAAAACCGAAATTAGATTGTTTAAACTAAATTCTAATCGAGAGAACACTTGGAATTTTGTAACATCGAAATCAAATCATTATTTTAGGTTGATTTTAATTCTACATTGAGTCACGTCACATATTTAAATAAGATATTATTTTGCTTGTTGGCAAACAACATTAGTTTCATTAATATTCCGGTAAAATGTAAATAATATAATCGACCGCTAAAATACTATACAGGGACGTCAAAAAGTATTGCAATGTACAGATTATACATACATATCGGTTGAGGTAAATAACATAACACATATAGGCAGTGTGAGGAAAAGAGACAATCTAACTAAATACAGGCATGTAAACATCTGTGACTTATAGTGCTTATTTTGTTGGCCGATATACCAAAACCTATTGCTTATGTAGTAGACTGAACAAGGGCGTTGTAGGCTCGGATTTTTAAGTTTTTTTATTTAAAAACACACATGGGACTTACTTACATTAGACTTTAAAATAAACTAAAGTTTTTTAAACCAAAATTGGAAACCTAAAATGTTCTCTATAACTCTAACTTATGAAATAAAAACCACCTGTGTGATTCCCATATACTATTCAATTTATTTTTTTCCGGCAACGAACATAGGATAAATTTCGGAAACCCGGACTCCTTCCTATCTTGAATATCCCAATATGTCATACAATCACTCAAGCTGCCTGTCATTCATAGAATCAATATTGAAATTTTGAACTGGTCTATGAAGGGCCTTGTATTAAATTTTTCTATAAATTTTTCAATCAACTTTGGTTTGTCATTTATTGAGAGGGTTATGATCTTTTTAGGTTCAGTGGTATTATTTTACCTACACTGGGCCATATGAATAAAAAGAAGCAAATGCTTTTGCTATAAAGTATAATAAAATAATAGCAAACCGCAGAAGCATGCTTGAATTATTTTTAATTATTTACAAAAAAGAAAATGGCGGTTTCTGCAACATCGTGATGCCAAAGGAACCATCCTGTATAGAATAAAATAAACACAAGTAAATACATAAACTTAACTTCTTGTGAATGATTTCCACTCAAAGAGAGTGTGAAATTATTGCCCAACGGAATCGCACTCCCAGAGGTATTTTGTTTCACTATAAAATTAGGCGTAATTTCAGTTGCACTCGTGACGTCTTTAAACCGATCTGAACTAAGGTCGTTGTTTTTTAATTTCTTTATGGCCGCAACTTTACGCGGCCTCTCATTCAGTATTCCAGCCGTAGAACTAAATGAACGTCCAATTAAAAGCGACACGAAAATAATCAAGTGAGTACAAGTCTGGCGAATAGGGTGGTTGCAACCAAAGTCGGTCTATATAAGGTCACGACATTCGGCCATATTGCTTTGACGTGTTATGACGTCACATCTCCCATTTTTCGGCCATGTTGTTCAGTGCCGGAGATATACAGTTTATTGTATTAGTAGAACAACCGTTTACACAACAATTTTTATTATAATAAGGATTCCGGACTGAGTGAACTCATAGGAGGCCAAGGTCTAAGTTTAGTTGTGAACCGAATAATAATATCCGATTTGCGACGCGATGTTGCTTACTTTATCTTGTTAGAACATTTGGCAACACAGCAATATAAATTCTATGGTTTAACAACCGTGTTCACTTAAAATATTTAAGTAAAATTTTGTATTTTGTATTTTTAGAATCCTGAAAAAAAATAGCTGATTGACATTTGTTGTGATGTAGGTACTTAAGGCTTTTGTGTCTTTACAGAAATTATAATTTTTAATAAAATGCATCACTTTTAGGCGCTAAACCAAACATAACCGCGGTGATAATTGGTAACAACTTTGACGTATAATTTATAGGTTTGTTCCAGCAGGCTGTCAAAAATGTTTGCAACCGTTCGGATTCTGCGCACGTCAAATTTGTCGTTCCAGCAGTGTTATGTTTCTAACATTATACAATTGTTTGTTGTTCCAGAAGTGGTTTTTAGATGTTGGAAGCATGTTGGAAACTGTTTGAAAAGTTTGCAAACTTTCTTCAAACATTACTGACAATTTTTAACATAACCTTTCTTGTATTGACATATAAGCAGTATGCACGCCTTGTTTATTTTCGTTCCAGCAGAAAACTGTTGCCAACATTTCTGACTAGTGTTTGTAACAATTTCTGCGTTTTACGACTGTTGCTAACATGTTTCCAACATCCTGCTGGAACAAACCTTATGAATGAAACATCAACATAACCGATTGGTTTTTAATTGGTTAAAGACCTAAAATTAATAATAGTTTGCTCAAAAACTAAGCTTTTCAAGTTTATGAAAATATACGGCCAGAAAAAAATATTGATAAAAGTCACTGACATATACCCAACAACTTTTTGAAGATATTTAAGTTTTCAAACTTCCTTCAGTACGATCCTAAATTTTTAAATGACAACATACATGTTTTATACACAACTGACAACATGGGGTTGCATATGATTTATTTTCAGTTGGTTCATACACTATTTCATCTGCCTCTACTTCTTTCTCTTCTTGATTTTCATATTCAGTTCCATTATCACTCAAGTCGTGTTTATTATTGTCATTATTCCTATTACTTTTTTCGTCCTCTTTAAGTTCCTTTTAACTCAAATATTCCTTGTTAATAGACATGTAATAATAAATCCTTATAATTTAGACAATAAACTTCTATCGCGTACGTTATTTGCTGGGGTAATAAACACTTATCTCATTTTATAAGATGGCTGAAAAGGTTCCAAGTGTCGTCAAAAAACCACTACCAATATGGCGGCAATGTCCTAACCCCTATAACATACGGACTCTGGGAACTCTTTGTTTGACCTCCGGACAGTGCGGACGTGCGTAGACGACTACAAAGTGCTTCCCGGAGTGGCGGTTAGAGGTGCCCTACGAACGTTTTTTACCTTCGAGGATCAAGGAAAGATTCACGCTAAATTGACGGCATCTTTCTTCTGGATCTAAGCGCTGTGAGCGAAGATTTCTATAAGCTGATGGTATCCTGTTTGGTGGTGAACACGAGGTATTTCTCAAATGGCGGGAAATAGATGGGCGTGCCATGGGAACTGTCAGTAGTGAAAGTGAAGGTTATACGTAACACCAGTAGCAGATCTTGGTTTGACAGCCGACAATTTATGCATTGCATCGATTGTAGAATTATTTATATTTTCTTTTTGGAATTTCTGGGAGCTATGAGCTGGATTATCCATATTTTCCGCCGACGAAGCCCTGGAAAGGATAGTCCGGAAGGGGAGAGTGGTGGATTGGACCTGAAGGGACCAAAACCAAGAAAAAAATAGAGAGAGAGAGAGAGAGAGAACATACGGACTCTGACCCAGGTATCAAGTTAGTTGTCTTCGTTCTGCATTTCCAAATCCTTAAAGCACATTACTTTTGCTTTCGACTGTACAACATGAGAGTCACAGTGCCTGCCTCTCGGAATGCGTATTAATATTCTGTTCGGCTACCGACTTGCGGTTTAAAATTAGGAGGTTGGTATTGGGGCCACCGTTTTCGTTTTATTTAATCACACAGCTGGACTGCGTTTACGAGCGACTTTTCGATCTTCGTCGTTAATTTTTTTATTGCTTAGCTAATTTAAGACCAGTATGTATCATCTTGATAATTTAAGACCTGATTTACACCTACTAAGATTATTGCCATCCATTCTGGCTAAAATTTTACGCCTATTAATTTTTCGCCCATCTAATGCTTTCATTTTAATATGTTTCCATAGCAACCAACTATTTTTTTTCGTAAATTATTTTACCCAACTGTATAACGACCCCAGATTAGCAAGTTCCTTATTTCACTGATTTTTGCTATTTTTTTATCTTTGGACAATTCACGAAGGCTTAAGGCCTAAATAGTGACGTAGGCTCTTTGTTTGACCTCCGAACAGTGCGGACGTGCGTAGAGGACTACAAAGTTCTTCCCGGAGTGGCGGTTAGAGGTGTCGTACGAACGTTTTTTACCTTCGGTGATCAAGGAAAGATTCACGCTAAATTGACGGCATCTTTCTTCTGGAGCTAAGCGCTGTGAGCGAAGATTCCTATAAGCTGATGGTATCCTGTTTGGTGGTGAACACGAGGTATTTCTCAAATGGCGGGTAATGGATGGGCGTGCCATGGGAACTGTCAGTAGTGAAAGTGAAGGTTATACGTAACACCAGTAGCAGATCTTGGTTTGACAGCCGACAATTTATGCATTGCATCGATTGTTGAATTATTTGTTTTCTTTTTGGAATTTCTGGGAGCTACGAGCTCGATTATCCAGATTTTCCGCCGACGAAACCCTGGAAAGCATAGTCCGGAAGGGGAGAGTGGTGGATTGGACCTGAAGAGACCAAAACCAAGAAAAAAAAATAGAAATAGTGACGTACCGTGGGTCTCTTAAGCAAAGTAAGAGGAAGTTTGGACATGGTGCCAAGGGGGCACTAGCCTGCCACGGAACTTAAAAACTTAAAGGCTTGGGGAAGAAGAAAAGACCTTCGTAGGCAGCAGGTTTCGCAAACTCTTGGGATAAAAGAACGAACAAGTTCGGGGCTTGTCCGGTTGGACCGTATAGAGATGCATACGTCATACTATGATTGTTTTAGTCAAAATTATTTACAGTGTGTGATAAAATCCTTGAAAACACTATTTCACTCCAAATTTATTGTATAACTCAGATTAAAACAAACATTTAAATTTAAATATTAATAACCCATAAAGCCGGGGAAATAATTCATTTACTCGAATCCAAGGTAAGATTTTAAGTAAAAATACAAAAATTTGTTGGCATAGCTTTTGTTTTGTAAAGTTAGTAAACAGGCTGGGAAATATTCAAAACTTAGCAGTCATATATTTATGTTCTTATTATACAGGGTGTATCACTGTCAATGGTACTTTAGACGTTTACGGAAAACGTGACATTTTGAAAATTAAGCAACATAGGTTGTTGCTTGTGATCTAACGATTCTATTTCTATTTCTATTTTTTTCTTGGTTTTGGTTCCTTCAGGTCCAATCCACCACTCTCCCCCTTCCGGACTATGCTTTCCAGGGCTTCGTCGGCGGAAAATCTGGATAATCGAGCTCGTAGCTCCCAGAAATTCCAAAAAGAAAACAAATAATTCAACAATCAATCAATGCAATGCATAAATTGTCGGCTGTCGAACCAAGATCTGCTACTGGTGTTACGTATAACCTTCACTTTCACTACTGACAGTTCCCATAGCACGCCCATCTATTTTCCGCCATTTGAGAAATACCTCGTGTTCACCACCAAACAGGATACCATCAGCTTATAGGAATCTTCGCTCAAAGCGCTTAGATCCAGAAGAACGATGCCGTCAATTTAGCGTGAATCTTTCCTTGATCCCCAAAGGTAAAAACGTTCGTACGACACCTCTAGCCGCCACTCCGGGAAGAACTTTGTAGTCCTCTACGCACGTCCGCACTGTCCGGAGGTCAAACAAAGAGTCCTGATCTAACGATTCAAAATATTTTTAATGATGCAGCGTTGCCGCTTATACCAAAAAGTAGCATCATTTTATATTTCAAATGGAACACCCTGTATATTAGTACTTTTAGATTGGATCCGCCATTACTTTCGGAATCTCTTTGCCTGACCTTATCCTATACGTATCTCTAACGGTTTTCTAGTACATAATTATTTTCCATATTTTTCGTTCAAAAATATCTCCGATTAAGTGGCTTTTATTACTCTATCTGCATTCGTGAAAACTTGAAATTCAAGTACTCTGCATTGGTTTTATATGGAGAAATTTCTTGTGAATTATACAGGGTCGCTTAAAAGTCGTAATTTTACCTCTAGATATCATTAATGAATCAATCAAAGAATCTAAAGAACCATTAAAAGCATTTTCAAATGACATATCATGTTCCTATAAAGGAACTAGCAAGAACAGTTTCTTCAGTGGTTCCAAAAGATTAGTAAGATCAGAAACATTACTGAATAATCAACTAGAACAGACCAAAAGTGGTCTGTGCTGGGTCTCGGACAAAGATTTTCTCACGCCATTCTTCTCGCTGAAGACGAATCTGAAGTCAAAACTTGGGGTTAACCTTTGGTGGTGCCAAAAGGGCACTAGCTTTTTTCAAATAGAACGGGGATTCTGTAGCACCTCGTTTTACAGGCCCTTAGATTCTCTACTTAACGCCACTTTACTTTTGAAAATCAACCCAGCCGTTTCAAACTTAGAACCATTTAAAATTTGGCTTGAAGGTAATAGTTCGATATAGCGGTTTTCACTATTATAAGAGATTTTGAAAAATTCTTTTTCAGGGCGTTTCTATAGGTCGATTATGACACAAATCTGTGTGCGCGTTTTCCAAAATCCATTTCTATAATTTATTATTAATAAAAACATATTTACGGGACGGTGGAGTGAACAGGGGTGCTGGGTGGGGACAAAACAGTATAAATCCAACGTCAAACACAAGAAAACATTAATACACTGCACTCGGGGCACATGAAAAATGTAAATTAATTTTGAAAGGTATTAAATTGTTCGAAAAACTATCCCACACATATGAGATATCTCGTCCGCCATTAATTAAAGAAGGAAAATAGGCGCATTCATTTTGGTCAGCTGATAACATGAAGTTCGTCATTATGAAAATGACAGTCTTGATAGAAGCAGCGTTGCCAAACTTCTTATGAAGAATTAACACCAAGGCTATTTCGGGGATTATCCACCATTTCCATGAGAAACAATGGTATTTTTTGTAGAAATGCCTCCTTCTTTATGTTTAGGTATTTTCCTTTTTTCTCTACAAATTATAATAGGAAGAAGGAATAACTTAATTTTTCATATGAATTTTCTCCTGTATCTTCCTTCTTAAGCTATTGACACTTTCTCACTTTATTTGGCAACATCGCAAGACATTTACAGTTCTTTTGCAAACTCTTCTTTTTATGCAGTGACAGCCATGGCGGGATTGTTGTTCTATTATTTATTTTTAATTTTTTTAAACAATTTTTTGGACATTTTTGTAAACAGAAAGTGCGGTGTGTACTGTGAAATACTGTTTTTGGGCGTTTAATGTAGGATTTCTACTGTTTTGTCCCCACGCAGCACCCCTGTTCACTCCATCGTCACGGGCGTAAATATGTTTTTATTAATAATAAATTATAGAAATGGATTTTGGAAAACGCGACCACAGATTTGTGTCATAATCGACCTATAGAAACGCCCTAAAAATTTTTTTCAAAAATCTCTTATAATAGCGAAAACCGCTATATCGAACTATTATCGGCTTGAATACTGAAAAGTCGTTGGAGATAATTAAGAGAAATCATAAAAACATAAACAAAATACCGGTACTTATTTTTACATTGTTGCAAGACTGGACACGCCTTAAGAAAATCCTTGTCGGATACCTAGCACAGAACACTTTTTTAATTTTGTGGATCTGTGTTATTGTTCCCCTATGAAGATATTGTATTAAATTTAATTTCAAACTTTTTAAAGAAAACAGGAGATTATTTGCCATTTTAACAATAAAATTCCAAAAATTATTATTCTCTTATGGTTGGTAATTTTGTAATTTATCTCGTTATTTAGTTTTAGTGCAAATAAAAGCAAGGGTATTTATTGAATGCATGTACCAAGGTAATATTTTGGAAAAATACAAGGATTGTTTGATAAAGTTATTATTATGTATCTGTCTCACTGATAATAATCAGTGAGTAATAGATATAAACATTTGTTTGTTAATGAATTGTTTATCTAAAAATGTACAAGAAAAATATGCAACACTGGAATGAAGACGTTGCTGATCCTTCACTTCTTGCAGTCAGTTTTTTAGTGTCAAGTTTTTACTAGTCTTGTGTGGAGGCCCTGGGGCAAGGGGCCCCTGAAAGTAGAAGGAATGGATTATTAATTTTATACCAAAAAAAAAATGACAGAAAGAAAAAAAGGTCCTCATTAATAAATAAGTTATAGAAACTTTTACCCAGAAAAATTGAACCGTAAAAAGGTCCTCATCAATAATTAGGTTATGAAAATTTTTACCAAGAAAAAATTAAGGATAAAAAAGCCTTTATCAATAAAATATTTACCTTTCTTTATTGTGAGGCCCCTAATTTGTAAGGGGCCCCGGGCCACTGCCCCGCTTGCCCCCCATAAATCCGACCCTGAGCCCTGTATAGTACTTGAGGCTCTTACACACTATGCGATATAATCTGATATAATTTTTGTTTTACGTAAAATCGTAATTTATTTGTTTTTTCAAGAAAAATACATTTGAAACCAATAAAAAAATTGTACGATGTGTGAAGCAACTTTTATAAAAGTGTGACGTCAAAAAATCGCGTTTAAAATAGAAAAATATGGGCGTTGTCACACGTCGAAAATTCCTACACGCCGCTTTTTTATATTGGCAAGGTTGCTCCGGCCTACGGTGTTGCCAACACAACACGAAAAACGTAAAATTTTTGATGATGATGACCTTACTGAGTAAACTTTTTGTACATTGCTCATTTTCAAGACTTGTACAACCAGGCTTTAATTTAGCATTTTATTCAATTTTTTTAAATTAAAGGACAAAATTTTTATTCACTTAGAAATTTTTTGTTATATTATTGGTGCATGATATTCAGTTTTTTGTTTGTAAACTAATACTGTGACTCAATGTAATGTACAAATAAGTTAATAGATTTATACATAACATTTTTCATGAGTTCATAATAGGGTACTACCATTTTTAGAAAAAAATATACGACTCTTATTAAACAATTCATTTATGCATATTTTTAATAAACGGCAACACTGTTTGGCTTTTATCCTATTTCACATATTGTGACTTTGTATTCGCACAACTTTAGTGTTGTATTTACAAACAGTTTTGATAAAATATTGCTAATCCCAAGTCTGCATGCATACTTTAGGCTAAATTTTAGAAATAGATATACCCGATTTTAGATTTTTAAAACTAACTTTGGTTAAAAGTTTACAGGGGCAACTACAAATCAGTTACTACGTTTATATCGAATAGTTCATGCTGGCTTGAAAACAAAGCGGCTTTGAAGCGATTTCCAAGTCTACGTGTTTATTTCGATGGCTTGAAAGTCGATTGAAAATCGAGGTCAAGCACATTTCAGGCGATCGTCGTACGCATGCGGCAGTTTTGCATCCAACTTCACAGTAGACATCAAATGAAAAATAAACCTCACTTTTTTATTTGTCCCGTTTTGTGTGCTGTTGTTAGTGTGAACGTGTTTTAAAGTTTTTATCCAACACTTACATATAATATCTACATAATTGATCAGATTTTGAGGATATAAAGTGTACTATAAGTCACTAGTGAGCTAAAGTACCCTTTAGCTCACTAGTGAATTATAGACTTTAGCTCACTAGTGACTTATACTAATTCTTTATTACTTCCAACATTTCACAATTAAAAAATAACATAAAACAACTAATATATTATACTACAATTTATTCGTGTTTATATTAACAGTAATTGTTATATTAGATTTATCTTGGACAACGTTACATTGTGCGGAGTGTTCTTCAGGAAGTCTTTCAGCACTAGTACTTGCCTTGGTGCGCTCTTCACCCTGTATTCGTCTTGCAATCTCAAACTTGTTAGAGATGCAATCTTCTAAATATCCTTCTGCCACGGTAGAAGACTTCCACCCGCCATGGCGTTTAAGGTTGGTGATATCGGCCCCAGCGTTGACTAGAAGTGTCGCTGAAGAACGCCGCATGCTATGACCACTATATAAGATTTCATCAGGTAGTTGCAAATAATGAGCAACTACTCTCGGAATTTTCGAAATTTTATTTATTCCCACGCATTGCCTAGTGCATTTGCCTTTTTGAAAGTTGACAAAAAATCTTTTGTGAGGCGTGTTCTCTGGCCTTAGGGACACATATTTTCTAAATAATTCAAGCACATTTACCAAAAATCCTTCTTTTAAAATTGTAAAGCTTCTCGATTTGTTCGTCTTGGTATCAGGTATAGAAACATATATGTACTGGCCTTTATCTACTATATCTTCAATACTTAAGCGAGTTAGTTCGTCACAACGGCATGCACCAGCGATTCCCAATATCAATGCAACCTATAAAAATCCGAACAGATAAATATTTAATACCAGAAACTAAAGTAAATTCATACCTTTGACATTAAGTGCTCGTCGTCAGGTGCCTCAGCCAAAAATTTTTCGATGTATTGCCTCTCCAGAATTTTTGCCTTTTTCGGTTTGAAATTTCTTGAATTGCTCTTCAAATAAGCGACAACTTTTCCATACCTCCCTATATCCACGTTCTTATATACTTTTAAGGTCGTTTTTATCATTGAATACTTGGTCCACATTGATGAGGGAGCAACTTTTTCGATAAAAACAGAAAGTAAGCCATAATAACATCTTCATTTATAGTACCAACTCCTCGCCTTTTCCTCCATGCTTCAAAATCTTCAAATTCTTTATTGTACGTTAGTTTTGACTTCTCTGGAATTAAACTGCATGTCGCTACCGCAGCTTCTTCCAAAATTTCCGCAGGAACTTCACAATTTTCCATTTCGCAAAGCATTTTTATGTTTGTCTACAAAGTTGTTTACTAAACAAACCCGTAGTTACCAACAAAATGCATTACAACCAAACAAGCTTGCTTTCCAAAAATACAAAATTTTGTTGCTGGTGTTGACAATGACAAGTAACAAATAATGGATGACGTTTTCAAATTATTTTCGATATTAAAAACGATTTATACGAAAGTGTTGGATAAAATTTTGTATTAGACACGTGAGTTATTACATATAAGTCACTTAAGAAAATTACCTCTCTCGCTCTTCTTGCGTGACTTATATGTAATATAACTCACTTATCTAATAAATAACCATTTCACTTGTTTTTCGACTCACATTTTGTATAAAAATGTCAAATTATATATGAAATTGACACTGATGACGTTCGAGGAAGCATTCATCTGAAGTTAGGCAGTTATTAAGCCCGCTTGAATTGTTTATATCGGGTTTCTAATCGGCTTCAGTAAAGTCAACCCTACTTATTTTCGGGCTTGACTTGAACGATTCAAGTCACTTTCAAGCGCGTTTATATCGCTTATTTCAAGCCACTTTTAAAAGCCGCTTTAACTCAAGCTACCTTTAACTTTTCGATATAAACGTAGTGAGTTTCTCGCAATTCCTAATATTTTAAAGGAAGAATTTCCATTTTCATTAAAGTTTTTTAGACCAAATTGATCACTTTACAGTTGAAATGTTCCAAAGACATTATCATGTTTGCTATCGCGGAAAAAGTGGACCAATACTCATACTTTACTATGAGCGGCTACTAGGTGTATGTTTTCGCACAATTCTTAAAAGGGGATATACACGTTAAACTAAGTGAAAAGGTATAGTAAGAACATTTTAAAAGCGCAAATTCGGTACCTTTTGAAAATAATACAAAAAACATAAAAAAGGCCGCCTGCAATCAGACTATTTTATACAAAGGCGCCGCTATCCTTTACAGCGACGCGCTGACACACTATGGGATAGAAATCCATTATTTTGGCCAAATAGCTACTTTGAAATTTTAATGGCTTATGCTGTGTATTTCAAAGTAGATACTCCAAACTACATGTACGCAAAATTATAAAGGATATGACGACTTCTATTGGGGTAATTAGAAACTGAAAATGTATTTTAAGTAAACATAAATATACAACATTTAATCTACTTAGTTTATTATTAGCCTTGTTTAGTAAAAAAAGTAAAAGAGTTTAAATAATAAGAGCTATTGTTGTGTTTCCGATGCAGCCTCGCGAAGTCTCGCTACTTTTGTCAAAGGTTTTTTTAGCTTTTTCTTTATCAGTTTTTATACTTACAATTGCCTTCCTACTTTTTTGCTACTTCTGAGTGTAAGGACAGATACAAGATTTTTTTATAATTTACAAGGTTTTCCATTTTAAAATTTAATATGTTTTGTCCTACACTGTATATCCTAAAAGATAAAAGCATTCTGATGAAAGATATGGATTCTACAGAATCTACCCAACAAAACAGTGTTTATTATTTACTTTATACGTTAAAAAATAAAAAAAGTTGGGAAGATGTATCTCTATTACGCTTCTAAGAATAATTTAAAATTATTTTTCAGATTTGGATGGTCATATTTACGAAACTAATTGAGATAGACACATCAAATGTAGTATTTTTCTAAAGCATTTTAAAAGATTTTTTTTGTGGTGATATAATATTAAGAGTATTCCATTTAAAAAAATCATACCTATTGTCGTACCCTGTATATCATATGAGATAATAATCATCGGATTACTGATTAGAATACTACCGAATTAACCAAACAAGCTGACATTTTAGTTTATTTTGTACAATAAAAAATAATAATGTTAAGGGGAGTGTAAATTTATAATAACATATAATAAGTTTTAGGTTCCCAAAAAGCATTTGTAATAATTTATATTATTTTTCCAGTAAAAAGCACCTCACTTTAAGTTAGATTGGTAAGTTTCAGAATTTTGACCACAAAATTTAATTTCTATCCCATAGTGCGATGACCAGCTTCATCAACCGGCATATCATAAAGAAATATAGCAAAGGCGGCCGCGAAGACAAGCATGCCAATTTATTTACTTTAAACTTTTTGTGATTTTTATTTCTTATCAAAGAGCACCGAATTTACATTTTTAAACTGTTCCTTCTATATGTTGGTATTCTATGCACGATAGACAGTCTCTTTTCACTTAGCTAATACGGTACAATATTGTTTTCCCTTTAGGAGTCTAAATTATCTTTATACCTAGAAAAACTTCCAAATGCTGGATTTTTCTTTCTTCATTTTTGGTACAGTCAAATGTATAACCTCGATAATTTCAAAACAGATAATATCGGTTTTAATTTGTCTAGTACAATTTTTTGATAACTTATAAATAAACTATTATCGATCAATAATAACAAATAAAAAAGATAACGAAAACATGAAATAACTTTATCAAGAATTCAGGTATTTTTCCAAAATATTGTCATTGCACCATATTGAAACTCGTTAAATAGAGATAGCAAGTTTATCAGATTTTTTGGTTTGTATATCTTTACGTATTGGATAGAAATACTCTCCAAAAACGTAAATACTACGTTTATAAAACAAACTGTCAACCTACAGGATGGCGCCTTTTGTTGACTATGGATGGTGGAGGGGAGGATAACCATCTTTTATGGCGGACAAGTTGAAAAAGTGGCCGTCGGAATGTCGCAAATTGTGGTGGCGCCACAGTAGCCAGTAGAGAAATTTTGGTATTTGTTTCCTTTTTTATTTTGTATCTATCTGTCCTTTTTCATTTTGCATCTCACTCTAATAATTCATGCTCGTTGGCAGAGTTTTTTTATGAGAAGGGGTTTAGACATAAGCAAGACCGGGGATAGCTTTTGTCAGGGACGTGAAGGTGTGAGAATTACGATTTCGGTTGGCAGTTCTGTTCAAAGTTGGTAGCATTATCAGCTGATGACAGAGTCGTGCCTTGTCGAAGCTTTGTTTGGTAAAAACTGTGGAAATTTGCCATTTTCATTTTGGTTGTATATTTTGCAAGGATTTCCAGTTGTTAATGTTTTTGGTTAGTTTAGAGACTTCACATATTATTGGTTCGGACTCGTTTTATTTTAGAGATTTTGATAGTGTTTAGTCGAATAGTTTTCAGTCATTCGTGTTTTTATATACATATGATACAGATGAGTGTCCGCTAATGAATGGTACACAGAAAATCCACAGATTTCTTATGCGAAAATACCCATTTAGGATTTAAACAAACATACCTATATCCAAAAGTTAATGATAAGGAAGATACGGGGTGTTAAAGGGATATAAAGATTTTTTTATTTATGCATTTCAATAATTTCTGATATGTTTTAAACATTTTAATAAAACTCGGTATCCAGGAGTTTTTAGCTATCAGCTATTTATATCTGAGCAGTTGTAATTATAGCTAATACGATGGTATTGAAGGTACATACTTTCGGGTGCACTGAACAACTAAAAACGTGAACACCTTAAAAACGGTTGTCAAGACCGATTCTTACTAAGTATACCTTTTTTTGTGCAGAAAGCATAGAGAAGCTTACTAGTTTAGATACATACAGAGTAGTAACAAAAAATTAGGTAGATTTAGAGAATGGTACCCATGGCCCTCTAGTCTACACACAAAAATTAATATTCGATCTGAAAAGCTAATGTTTAAAAACCCCGAGATACCGTTTTATTAAGATATTTAAAAAGGGGGAACAATTATCGAAATAAATTTACTTTTCTTTTTACTATGACACTTCCCGTATCTTCCTGATTATAAACTTTTGGATATTAGGTATGTTTGGTTAAATCTTAATATTTTGGCATAAGGAATCTGTGGTTTTTTTGTATACCATTCATTAGCGAAAACCCCGTATACAAAGTTTTTAAAATGGTTTTTGACTTACGGAACCATGGAAAATGTTTTGCTCTGCCAGGTACCTCATTGTCCTGTCGTCGCTTTGATAATTTTTAATTTTCAACATTTAAACCACATTTATCTTTTTGTTTTAGGTTATGCCTATTAAAATAATCCAATAAATTTTGTTTACAACATACAGATATTTTTTGTTTTCTCCTTAATTCTACGCCACTGATCTGCCTAAAATTAAACATGGCCGAAAATGGCCCGACTTGACGTCATAGCCGCGCTAGCTAATATGGCGAATGTCGTGACCTTATCTCATCAATCGACTTTGCTCATTGGTTAAAAAATCTCCTCTGGTTACTGTGGCGCCACCTTAAGTTGCTCTTTTGACGGACACTTGTTAATACATTCAGATGGTACTCCTACCCTCTGCCCTCCATATCGTTGACCTTGCAAGGTTTAGCGAAAACTAAAAGATGTAGAACAAATCGGATTGCGCAATATCAATTTTAATTTTTCCAAACAAATTCAATTTTAAAAGTAAATCATGGCTAACTTGATGATTAGTTTTTTTTTAATGAAACACCTTGAATATTTTATCACCTATAGAAAGGTCTTCTTAAAAGCCGTAAAAAATGCCACATTTAAAATATTTAATTTTCATAGTTTTGGAAATATATACACCGCCAAGAGTTCGAAAAATGTAACTTTTAAGAACACCTTTTATCTGATGATAAAACATACAGGGTATTCCATTTAAAAAACCTTACTTTGTGTTATAAAAAATAGAGAAAATATAGGTAAGCCCAACGACGTATGGACCAGGTTTGTTTACGTTTGAGCTGTTGTCATCAATACATCACAGTAAAAGCGCTAAAATGCGGTTTGCCAAATTTAATTTTTCCACTCTAAACTTACTAACCACAAGTAGTTGTTGGATAAGCCTTTATATTAAAGAATTTTGTAATATAACTTATTAAATGAACAAAACATATATTTTTATTATTTTTAGATATCATAATAAAAAAATATGTTCAAATATTATAAGTTATTATCTATTTAAAAAAACGAAAATTCGGAAAATACGTGATTATTTGTTAATCCCGGCAACGGCGCCCAGGGATTTTTACTCCATCGTAAATAAAACATGAATGAACTTTTCCTAAACGCTTGTGAGTGACGCCCCCTTTGCTTTGTCATTTCTTTTGGTTTCTGTCATTTGACAATTTGGAAAGCCAAAAGCGATCAAATAAAGCTTATAATGCGTTTTTGTGTATTTTCTGGTGTTTGTTGGTGATTAGAAAGTGTTTTTAAAGACAATATGGGTAGGCGGTGCTTTGTTTGTAGAAAGGTAGACTATTCATTTCCGCACTTCACTTTTCACAGGTATAAATAGACACCAAGGTCAAAAGTAAGTCCGCCATTTTCATTTCTCGCTTGCCCCCTTTGCCTATTAGGATGGTTGTCTTAATGTTTATCATAAAATTATGAAAAAATCGCTGGGTCCATACGTCGTTGGGTAAGCCATTGAATTCTGCGTAAAAATCCCTAAAACTTTTCCATTAACTTTTTTTCATCTCTTAAGTATATCAAGCAAGTTACTTGTGCATGGCAAAATTGGCATAATTTGAAAAACACTCTGTATCTCCAAAACGAATCAAGTTAGCCATAATTTACTTCCACCACTAAATTTGTTTCAAAATTCGAAATCGAAATTGTGCAATCAGATTTGTTTTATCTTTTTTAGCTATAACCTGCAAGGTCAACGAGAAGGCGCCAGTCTATGCATTAAATTAAACTATTTCTCCCAAGGGAGAAAAAGTGGTATTGTTTAAAAAGTAAGTGAAAAGAAAGAATTATATAGGGTGTTTTAAAATAGGATGCTTATCCTCAAAGGTGTGTATCCTTAGGTGAGTTTAAGAAGAAATATTTAAATATACCTATGCCCTAAATGTCTTTTGGGATACAAGGTGTTTATTCCTAAAATCCTCTTATATTATTATGACAATTTCTATTTACTTCTAGACAAATTTAGGCGCGATTCATACTATCGGTACAATCCCAGTTCGTTCTCAGTTCGATCTCGGTTCGATCTAATCTTTTCGTGTTCTTTGGAATATATTGGTATTGGAATGAAAACCAGACCAAGACTGGAGCGCTATCGATAGTATGAACACACTCATTTGTTTTGCACGTAAGAATATTTTATCGGACCGAGATCGGACTGAGAACGAACCGAGATCGTACCGCTAGTATGAATCGCGCCTAAAATATTCATTGGTATCGGAATGAAACCAGACCGAGACTGGAGCGGTATCGATAGTATGAACAGTCTTATTTGTTTTACACGTAAAAATATTTTATCGGAACGAGATCGGACTGAGAACGATCCGGGATCGTACCGCTAGTATGAATCGCGCCTAAAATATTCATTGGTATCGGAATGAAACCAGACCGAGACTGGAGCGGTATCGATGGTATGAACAGACTCATTTGTTTTGCACGTAAGAATATTTTATCGGACCGAGATCGGACTGAGAACGATCCGGGATCGTACCGCTAGTATGAATTGCGCCTAAAATATTCTTTGGAATATATTGCTACCGGAATGAAACCGGATCGAGACTGGAGCGGTATCGATAGTATAAACAGGCTCATTTGTTTTGCACGTAAAAATATTTTATCGGAGCGAGATCGAACTGAGAACAAACCGGGATCGTACCGGTATAAATCGCGCCTTAATCTCTTGATTTTTTTATTCGAAGCATTGTTTTCGCGTAATGAAAATATTAAAAGAAAGTTATAAGAGTTGACCAACGAATTTTTGAGTGTCTTTATCTCCAAAGTTAACGCAATTGAGTAAAGTTTATTTAAGCTTTTTTCTTAAAATAATAATTATGATTGACACCGTTTAAGGTGCAGAATAATTCCAAAACACGTTCGTTTATTAATTAATTCCTCAAAATATGTTGCATGATAAAAAAGGTTCTTCACACAAACACCATTATTGGTGTTTATTTGTTCGAATCAATACATAACATCACCAGACGCTGATGTTACGTGAAATTCTGATTAGAATTGTAAAAATGTGAGAATTTATGTTTATTACATGTAAACAATTCGGTGTTGATTCTAATTAACGTATAGATAAAATATTTTCGAGCAAGCAATGCGGTAAACTAATTTTTAAGGCGCTTTGAAATAATTCGGTCAAGATCAGAAGGTTCTCGGGTAGTTCTCATCTCAAATCTGAACTTTATCAACAAACAGTGCACATCTTATTTTAATAAAACTTTAGCTTTTTTCTAATAAAAATCATGTTTGCTGTTACTAAAAAGAGTTTAACCAGAACCAGCATGAAAGTACGCAAATAAAGGAAATATTGATGAGAGCCACTGGACTCCCATTAGTATAGGAGGTAGCAACGTTTTCAGAAAATAATTTTAGGTCAGCTGATTTTTTGATATGTTGCTTTTCCTCCTCTTTGGGTAGATCCTGGGCTATCTGGCTGGCGGTAATGGTTGCATTTATTAGTTTGCATCTTACTTGTACAGATAATAATCCTAGGTTTTAATAACATTTAAAGAAACCCATGTTTCAATTTCTTGTTTTTGGATAGGTTTACCAAACATACTTTTTTTATTGCCAAACAACTTTTATCATTGCTAATTATTGTCGTCCCCCTTCTAACTTCTGAACTGTTCGGTATATTTTGATGAAACTTGGAACGATAATAAATGACCAAGGTCTGCATTTTTTGACATCTCAGTGACAGCTCTAAATGTCAAGGTGACAGCTGGGCGCCTATGCAACCGCTATCGCCAGCCAGACAGCTGAAGATCAACCCGAAAGAGAAGGGAAAGCAAGATATCAAAAAACAGCCAATCTTTTTTCCCCTACGCGACGTTGCTACCTCCCGGACCAGATAGTTTTTTCCTAGGATTTATTAACAGTATCTCAAGTTTTTACAAATATTATTGTGTTTTTTTGAGTATTTTTTTAAAATAAATAATGCTTATTTAAATATAACATAAATTAATATTGTGTAAAAATGGATTTTAATGCTATTTTTCCCCTAAAACTATTTAGGTTCAGACCTAAAATCAGTTTTTCTCATATATTTCCATATTTCATCTTTAATTTCCCTGACTCTTCATTTAATATGCGTAAAAATTCTTTACTTTAATTTGTCAATCTCATAAAATTAATTTGATTTTAATTATTTCCGACGCCAGTGTCTCAATCGCACAACCTTTAGAAAATGTTAGGCAATCTGAACAAGGCCGCCTAGAAATTCTTTACGAATATATGTTTTAATACACATATTTAAGAAATTAACAAAACCGTGGGCTTTATTACACGTGGATTCAGTGTCGGACTGGGCCACCGGGTAACCGCCCGGTGGAGCAACGCCTTGGGGGCACTCACGGAGGTAAAGCGGGAAAAATCCAAAATAATTAATACTAAAAGGATTTAAAAAATGAAATTCTTTTTCTTCTCTATATTATTTTCTTGAAATAAAATGCCTATTTCTTTTTCTATCATATTTTAATAGTAAGAAAACCTTTTTAATAACAGATATAAAACACAGAATTTCATAAATCAAAAATCTGCCAACACGCATTTGATAACAATCATAGAATAAACTGGGATGCTTCCAGCATTTTAGCAAAGGAAACTTGTTCTAAAAAACGCAAAATCAAAGAAAGTGCGTATATATTATTAAATAAAGATAATTGTGTAGCATCAATTTCAGTTAATTTAAATAACACTTGGTTTCCTTTGCTTGATACTGAAGTATCTTCAGGAAGACTAAAAATTAACTAACTATTCACCTTTTTTGTAATACAAACAATAAATACACCAGCAACCAGTTATCTATGTCACTATGACGCTATAACTAAACAAACATATTTGACATTTAATGTCAAAGAGTTCTCAGAATATCATAAAAAAGATAAAGATTTTAAAATTTAAAACCTTAATAATATACTAAGTGACATAGAAATCCGAACACCCAGTTTAAATGGTTTTATTTTAATGAAATTTAGTGAATTTATTTATCTTACTGTAAATAACAATTGATAAAATTTTCAGCCTTATCAGTTCGACATTCCGGTTTTTATACTGTTTTTTTTAAATTCACTAACGATCTAAAAATGAATTTTGCAGCCGCAGTAAAGATCCAAATTTGGCGGATTTTGGTTGTTGACATTCTTTACGATTGGTTACGATGCCTAGAGTACGAAGACCTGTACGATTTAGTCAACTTAGTGAGTTTGATAGGGGCCGTATAGTGGGACTTCGGGAAGCTGGACTTTTCGGAAAATTGCAGTTAGAGTGCAAAGAAGTGTAGACACTGTGGTTAGGTGTTGTCAGGCATGGCTTCAAGAAGGCCGTACGCAAAGAGCAAGGGGCACTGGACGCCGCCGTAGAACAACAGACCGTGAAGATCGCCGCCTAAGATTATTGGCCTTAAGGGACCGTTTCTCCACTACCAGGTCCATTGCAATTGAATGGTTTGCAGAACACGGAATACCTATTGGCATGCGAAGTGTTTACCGACGAATGAGAAGTTTTCGCCTGTTTTCATTCCGGCCACACTGGGTCCTCCCTTTAACTCGAGAACACCGACGTAATCCCCTTGAGTGGTGCAGACAACAGTCACTCTGGGATCAGGAATGGAACAGTATTGTCTTTAGTGACGAGTCTCGATTTTGTTTAGGCATGCACGATGGTCGAGCCAGGGTTAGAAGGCGACGTTGTGAAAGGAGGAATCCACAGTTTTTTGTTGAAAGACATGTTCATCACACTGTTGGAGTTATGGTTTGGGGTGCTATAGCTTATGGCTCCAGGTCACCTTTAATCTTCATCAGAGGTAACATGAACGCGCAGCGTTATATCCAAGAAGTTCTAGAACCCCATCTTTTACCCTATCTTGACACTCTGGCAAATCCAACTTTGTGGACCTGTGGTAATAATTAAATCGTTAAATAAAAAATGCCAACTGACTAACTGATAGAAACATCAAAGTCAAACTTAACACCAGTCATTATCGACTTACGTATACAGGTACAGGTGCAACTTATTTTTATATTGCGAATAAATAATGTAATTAGTCACTGAAAAACTCTTTTTGGATAAAACATAAAGCATTGTATGCACCACGGGCTTTACTGGACTATAATGCCCATCAGGTCGAAATCTAGCACCTCGTGCCAGAGGCCCTCGGGCTATTTCGACCTTCAGGGCATTATAGTCCTAGTAACGCCCTTGATACATAAATAACTATTAAAAACGGTACAGATGAAGACGGTTAATAAGAACTTCCATTAAGGTAAGCCAAATGGCCCCAGTCCGATACTGCGTGGACTATAGTTGGTATACGCATTCAACACACGCAAAATACGAATAATATACCATTGGAAAAGAGGTTTTTCTTGCTTTAAATGCAATGATACGGGAAAAACCTTCGGGAAAATGGCATGCCTTGAAAATTAAGATAAGAAAACCGCTTAGGGGTATGTTTGGCTTCATTCTTATTTAAATATTTATTTTTAGGCATATATACGAGAGATGGTTGGTAATTTTTTGTTTTTAATATACAGGATGTTTAAAAATTAATAAACATATTTTATTTTCTGTATGAGAGCAATCATTTAGATTCATATACAGTGTGTCCCAGGATAGGTGTTACAAAAGGATGAATGGACCAAAACTTTATAGATTTTTGGAAAACTATGGTCTTATGATCTAAAACTAATAAATACAGAATTTTACTCCGATTGGTATTATACAGGGCGAGTAATAACTAAAAATATAAAAAAGCCCAAGATCTAATTCTTTAATTTTAAAATTTGACACAAAATTTTAATCCTATACAAAATTTACTTATACAATTTTATCTTTTTTTTAAAATAAAGGTACTTTTGGTCATTTTTCATATTTTTAGTAATAACCCGCCCTGTATATTATCAATCAAAGTAAACTTTTGTATTTATTAATTTGGGATCATGCGACCAGTTTTCCCAATTTTTTTAATTATTAATTTTTTAAACTTTACAAATTCCAACATTTTTGGTTTTTATAGGAAGTACTTAGCAAAATGAAAGATTTTTTTAATGTGATAAAAACAATAGTAAAAATTCCCTAAACTCTAGAGAAAAAGAAACCAATAAAGTAGAATGTTAGGGGCTTTTCCAGCTCAAGGTTAGTTTATATTTATAAGGTTGCGACATATCCTCAACTTTTAGGCGGTTCGAGATCGGGGACGCAAGGAAGAACACTTCTCGGAGAAAAGTTGGCAAGACTGGGTAAAATCAAAGCTGATGATCAATCCAGTGGCGTCTAGAATTTTGCGCATTTTATTTTGCATTGTTTTAGAAGTGATATTTGTTGAAAGATGTATTTCCAAATGTTTTTTTATTTAAAGTAAAAGAATTTACAACTTAATAACAATTAAAAACTGTTGTGTAAACGGTTGTTTTACTCATACAATAAACTGTATATCTGCGGCACTGAACAACATGGCCGAAAAATGGGAGATGTGACGTCATAACACGTCAAAGCAATATGGCCGAATGTCGCGACCCTACTAGACCGACTTTGTTCCAGCTGGATTCTAAAGGGAGGTAAAAGGTTATATGACACTATATTTTGAAAAAGTGTGTGAGGTACATAGGTAAAAGGTAAGTATGATTGCAAGGCAAAATAAGCATTTAAAACAAAAATATGTATTTTTTAAATGTTATTTGTCTTGAAACACTCATTTTATGATCCCTAATTTTACCGTTATGCTTTGTTTGACATGATAAACAATGTACGACCTTCGTATTACATACGTTTAGTGGACCCTTGCTTGTACCGTAATTATTTTTTTACATGAAGCAGCTGTTTGTTTTAGACATAAACATTGAAAAAACTAGACAATTCATAACATGAAAAATCACATAGACAAGCAAAAATTTATACCAATTATGTTTAACTTTTAAAACAAACCAATTAAACTATACTAAAAATAACTAAAAACCAAATATTTTGTATTTCATTTATGAGACTCGCTAAACAACCGCCGGCGGCATTGCTTAATTAAAAGAAGAAAACCGCCGTCAGCGGTTTTATCTATTAAAGTGTATGAAAGCCGCCGAAAATCTAAATTATTTTTTTAAGTTTATTTGTTTTCTAAGAGTTTAAATATAAACAAAATAATATTTGGCTTTATTTCCGAATTAAAGATATTTAATACAACTTTTAAGAATATTAAACCATTCATAAATTATAAAGGACTATTCTGTCTTTGAATAACATAAATAATAAAAATAATAATAATAATTAAAGGCATGTTTGGTTTATTCCTAATATTTTCATAAAGGGGCCCACAGACAATCAATATTATTGGGCAAAATATTGAACAGAAATATTGCTAGTCGTCCCCAAACAGTGCAATATATTCGCGCAATGACTATATTTAATATAATGGATGGTATTAATTTGGGTACACGCCAAAATAAAATTAAAAGTACTAAAAAACCAAAAAAAATTTAAACAAGTAAAAAGATAATTAATAATCGACGTTTCGGTGGCAAATCTGCCACCGTTGTCAAGACAAATGGAATAAAAATAATAAAAATAAAAACTTACTATTATTTAGGTTTTAAAATTCAAAATTTTTATGTTTTTCTAGGATATTCTGAAAACTTTGACATTAAATGTCAAAACATGTTTGTTTGGTTATAGTGTCATAGTGACATAGATAACTGGTTGCTGGTGTATTTATTGTTTATATTACAAAAAGGTGAATAGTTAGTTAATTTTTAGTCTTCCTGAAGATACTTCAGTATCAAGCAAAGGAAACCAAGTCTTATTTAAATTAACTGAAATTGATGCTATCACAATTATCTTTATTTAATAATATATACGCACTTTCTTTGATTTTGCGTTTTTTAGAATAAGTTTCCTTTGCTAAAATGCTCGAAGCATCCCAGTTTATTCTATGATTGTTATCAAATGCGTGTTGGCAGATTTTTGATTTATGAAATTCTGTGTTTTTAATGTATGATCTGTGTTCTTTTATGCGTTTGGCTAATGGTCTACAAGTTTCACCTATATAAAACTTATTGCATACGCAAGGTATTTTATAAATGACATTTTTTGTATTTTCATTTAAGTTGTATGGTCTTGTTTTTGTTAAATTGAGATCTGATTGTGTTTTGTGTTTTAAAGATTGTGCGAATATTAAATTTATGCCCTATTCGTTGAATTTTATTTGATAGTCCGGGAATGTATGGTAAAAATAAATTTGTAATAGGTCTATTTTGATTTTGTCTTATAACTGGAGTTTCAAATTCAAGGAAACAATTATTTATAAAATCAAGAGGATAATTATTTTGAATTAAAATATTTTTTAAATAATCTTTTTCAATATTTATATTTTGATTAGAACAAATGACTTTAATTCTATCAAATAGACTTTTACAACTCCCTTTTTAACCATTATTGGGTGATTTGAGTTAAAATTTAAGTATCTATTTGTATGTGTAGGTTTTCTGTAGATTTTTGTTTCAAAATTGTTTAAATCTTTTTTATTAAAATGTCAAGAAATGGTAGTTGTGAGTTGTTTTCTTTTCTAACGTAAACTTAATTGTTGGTTCTTGTGTATTAATGTGTGTTAAAAAATTATTTAAACAGTGTTCGTCATGTTGGTATATAGAAAAAATGTCATCTATATATCTCCACCATGTGGACCCATCTATAACAGCTGCGACATAAAACAGCCTAAAAGAAATTGCGTTAGATCGTTGTATTTTAGCCCAAGCAGTCTATGGAAGCATTTTGTACAGACCTTTTAGAGACACGCTGTATAACAAACCAGTTTTTTATTCTTTAATTACATACATATATATGTCCAATTAATACAATTTTTATATTTACATACTTATGCTCGTGTGTCCTTTATATTATAAAACAAGCTAGCTCTAAACTTGCGTAACACAAGCAAAAATACCATGTAACCGTGGACAACGACAAATTCGTCCGAGTGTTACGCAGCAGAATTATACACACATTTATTTACAACAAAAAGTCGGATATCTTTTACATACTTACTTTATTTAATTATAAGTAAACAAATTAAATTACCGAAAATCGTCCTTGGCCATGGCAAATATTATACATTTATACCGGATGTTCATATTCCAGGTAATAGACTCTCTAGTTTTGTTTGTTTACTTAATCGTGAGTTTCTTTACTATCGCTTTGTTTATGTTTATTTAGCCGAAACTTGGGCGAGTTCGCGTACACCCAAAATAGCAGTCCTTGACACTCAGCACGTGGATTTAGTAGTGTAGAATAGCAGCGGCGCCGAACTAAAATGTCAACAGGATTTTGAATTTTGCCGGTAAAAGTGGATGACATTATGTAATAATTATTTAATACAGGTATGGGTTTAAGTTGTTTAATAATTCTTATACTTTTTTACCCATTTTAATATTTGAATTATTTTTTTTAGTTTACCAAGCAGCTTTTTATTATACCTAATTACAGGTAACTCTTTGAGATTTAGGATAACTTATAAATATTTGGCTAATTTAATTCTAACTTTTAAAAATCACGACAGGCAGTATGGATTTCGCCACAAAAGATCTACAGCAGATCTTCTTTCCTTCGTATCACACGGCTGGAATAAGTCTCTTGAGTTTCTAGGTGGGTCCCAGATCATTGCTCTTGATATATCCAAAGCTTTTGACCAGGTCTGGCATGCCACACTTCTTAATAAACTTGCAAAAAATGCAAATGCAAATGTAAAACATATTAGGCGAGGACCATCTTTTTGGTCTTCAACATTTTAAGGACTGGCAACAAAGATGTAACTTTTTTAAGGACCATTTTTTTGGCTCTTCAAAATTTAAAAGACTGAGAACAAGGATGAAATTTTTTTAAGGGAAGGACTTTTTATTTGCTCTTCAGCATTTCGGATTACCAAATCCTGGTATTCATGAATACTGAGTATTAGAATACTTTTTTCAGGGCACATATCACTTTAAAGAGGGGTTTTAGAGCACAAATTTAGATGGAACTTGTCATATTCTTGACATGTGTTCGACATGAATCTAGGAAATTGCCGATATTTTCTGAGACATACTGTATACTACTGTCTCAAGATAGAAAGTGAGAGGAAAATACCAAACCGTTTTTTAACTTTATTTTTTTCATCACAACTTTTTCCATTATAAACATAAATACATCCGCAAGTTCTTAGAAAAATATAAAAAACTCGCAATTATTAACTTTACCAATTTTTTTAATTGCACTAAATTATATAGCAGTGCTTTTTATAGAACTAAACAGCGTAGAATTTAATAAAATTATGGTAATGGTACTTACTACCAATAAATACCTGTCAAACGTAAATAAGTACCAAGAATAGGAATGGGTAAACCAATCGAAACATTGATGTTTTCGATATTGAATCAAATTACACATATATTTATTGCAGAAATCGCTAAAATAACTGACCTATACTACAGCGCGGCAGATTAATATACCGGAGGATACCTTTTTTTTTTGACATCCCACGAAGGCATATGCCTAAATACCAGAGTACCGTGGGTGCTGGGTTATTAGATGTTTAACCCATCGTTCCCCTGTTCCGTCAACGTTGTCCAAGCACTGAAACATGCAGTTATGCATTTCACAGTACCTTTTAGACAACGCGGTAGTGCCACCACGGTCGTTATTTTTAAATAACTACTACCTAAATATGTCTCCCCGCTGGGAATCGAACAGTCGACCTCTGGCTTCGAAGATCAAAGCTCTGTCCACTGCGCCACGGAGGAGACAATCATAATTATATACCTCAAAATAGAATTATAATAAAATTTAAGATAATAACAGAATAATTCACTTCAGAGTAAAAAGCGTGGGGTGCATTTTACTATTTTTTCATAGCTTTTCCCTCATAGATATTTACAAATGAAATAAATATAACATTTAATATTTTAAGCACCCCACGCTTTTATTCTGAAGTGAATTATTCTGTTATTATCTTAAATTTTTTTATAATTCTATTTTAAGGTATATAATTATGATTCATTGTTTGACCTTTTATTACTGTAATACTCTCTTTAATGAAAAAATATTTTCTAATTTTTAGTTCGGTTGCATATAAAAGCGTGTTTTTTAGTAATTTTTAAACTATTATTTATTTTTTCATTTTTTAGTTCGATATATCAATTAGTTTTCTGCGGACATTGAAAAAATGTTTCACGAACTATTTCGTAATCTAATCATTTCATTTAAAGCTTTACTGTTGCATGGGGTTTCAGAACGCAACTACTCCGAACAAGCTTCTGTCAGCCTTATGCTGAGAGTACGTCCGAAACTGCACGCATGCGCAAATCGCGCACTAGCTCTTTCTCTGTTACTCTCCTACAGAAAATCTATAAAGGAATTTATTTATCCTGGCGATCCTAATCAGGATAACGGGATACTGTTTGCAGATTATTGCATTGTCATGGGTCCTTGATATGTGTGTAAAGTTTCAAAGAAATCGAATCGCTGGAAGTTGGTGAAAATTAAGCATAAAGATTCCGTTACATACATACATACATACAACCCAAGCTAATAAAAGCGTGTTAAAAAAATAGTATTTTAATGTATTGAAGCTTATGGAAAAAATCGAGCTGATAAGATAATTTTTGTAGGGAGTGTATTATCGATAAATCACAAATACCTACCAAGTAAACCCAGCTCTAACAACCCAGTAATTAACATGGTTATTTATTTTTGCATACCATAACAAAATATTGCCTAACACTATAATTTAAGTTGTACTTGAACTCTAACATCTATTAATATAATAAGGAATATTTTCTTTTATATTCGTATGGAATATTACTAGCGATGATCAATAATATTAAATACCTAATTTTCATTAACAATTCTCTTTAAACATCAATAATTAACAATTTAGAGAGTTTCTCTGTTGGGAGCTGCAAGAGGAGGGACTATACTGGATAATTCGTCGGAGCAGAAGCCGTAAAAGTATCTATAGAAGAGCGATAGATCTCCCACAGCTCGACGATGGGCAAGTGAAGGAAGTCTTTGAGTAAGTAAAGGATCATTAATAAGACGAACAGCCCTTCTTTGAATGGCATCAAGAATGCTGATGGTTGTAGGAGATGCCATTCCCCAAACATGAGAACAATATTCCAGAGAGGGTCGAATTTGGGACACATACAAAGTGTATAAATTGGAAGGAGAAAAATACTTTTTGGCTCGGAAAAGAAATCCAAGCTTTTTGAAGCCGCGGTGACTATAGATACAATGTGTTTATGCCAGTTAAGGTTATTTTCAAATGTGACGCCTACAAGGTTAAATGTGTCCCCGCTTTGCAAAACCTGGCCACTCATAAGCAAAGGATGAGTGTTTGATGATTTTTTCGCGACAAAGAACATGATTGTGTTTTGGATGCATTAAATTGAACGAGATTTTTGGCGCCCCAATCCAATATCAAATTGAGATCCTGTGAAAGAGATATCTGCATCGCCCTGCGTTTGCTTTCCAAGTCGGGTTGAGAGATTGGTTTGGGAACCTGAAAAGTGGAGTGAAGAGTACTATCGTCAGCATAACTATGAATGGGATTGGTTGTGGAAGAAAGAAGGTCATTGATGTGAAGAAGAAACAAAGTTGGTGCTAGTACTGAACCCTGTGGCACTCCAGCATTCATTTCGTGAAAGCTTGAAAAGTGGCCATCAACAATTACTGATATACGTCGATTAGAAAGATAACTGGAGAGTCAAGAGCAGAGTTTAGTTGGAAGACCGTAGGAGGGAAGTTTATTAAGAAGTGCGTCATGCCGCTTGGTCGAAAGCTTTAGATATATCAAGAACAACGATCTGGGACTCACCTAGAAACTTAAGAGACTTGTTCCAGTTGTGTGAAACGAAGGAAAGAAGATCTGCTGTAGATCTCTTGTGACGAATTCCGTATTGCCTGTCATGTAAAATTTTATGTTTTTCTAAATATCTAAGAATTTGCGAGTTAATGGATTTCTTCATTACTGGCGGTATTAATATTATAGCCGCTTACCGCACTGATGAAAAGGTATACATTATATAACATTTTTTTCTTCTATAATTTATTAATATATTTTTTGTATTCTATAAGTATCTAAGCGATTGCCCACATATTTTAGAACACCCTGTATACAGTAAGGAGGTAAAAAAATGTGTTAGCTAAAGGTCAAAAAAAAAGAATTTATGAACTTGTAGCATTCTTTACACGTTGTTTTGGAGCTCTCCCTCATTTTTCAGGACATCCTGTATATCAGAAATATCTCATGTTTGCCAAAACACACTCTTTTCAGCTTTATCTTGCTGCTTAATAAATAAAACAATAAATAATCATCTCCTGATTTGCCAAAAGGAAAATATATTCGTAATATTTGCTTCACAAACATAAATGTGATACTTGTTTATACCATTTAATAACAGAGACATTTTGCACCTCTTAAAATAACAGACGTTTTTTGGCCTCCCTATGGTTATCGTTATTAAACATAACGATTACGGCAGCAGTTTTAGACAGATATTTTGCAGCCTCTTTTAAGAAATATATCTTGCGTCTGCGCTTTCGACACATAACCTTATTTTTGCCTGTGGTTCACCCACTTTAAAGTTAACGAAAAATCAGAATTTACTTTTATTCTTCATAAGATATAAATTCATATTTAAATATATTATGCAAACACTTCTGTTGATTTCGTTTTTTAAAGTAGATGCAAACAATACAGTATAAGCAAAACACAAAAAGTAAGGTTAGGTTTGGTAGTAGAATAAAAAGCAACTGTGCCAGATCGTAACATCTAAATTAATTACTGATTTAGAATATCCGTAAAAGTGCAAGTCCGTTTTAATTTCTTAACACTATTTGATTTTTATTACTGCAATAGATTTTTCGCTAATTAGAGCCTAGGTATAAATGATATTTTAATTAATACGGCATTAAAATTTTAACCTTTTAAATAATTGATATTAAAATTTCTACAATCCGGCAACCACGCAGTTTACCAATAACGATAACGATAACGATAAGCTCTTCGGTATTCATCCGTAATTAAAGGAGTCCGGTATGGTTAATAACGATAACGGATCGTGTTTGCGTTACTGCGCAGTCTCAGAATAACGTTAACCACAACGGAATTGCAAAATAAGGGGTGCAAAATGTCTCTAATTTCATAAAAGGCTTTCCTTAACATAAACTCAAGCCCAGAAGGCCTCATTAGAAGTTAAACTTATTCACTGCCTTAGTAAACAAACATTTTCTCTCTCTTTTACTTTAACTCATAGGAGCTGAAGGAGAGAGAGAAAATAAGACGAAAATATCTTGCACATAACCACGTGTCTCCGATGCAGTGTTATTTTACAACCAATTTTACTACAATGGGGCAAGAGGTCCAAAACAAAACAACTTTTTACCCGGACCTACGGCAACAAGCGTAGAGTAAGTAAACATCAATACGGGACACAACATATAAACAACGAAAGCCGATACTTTTAAAAGCTCTACTATTATAGGCTTATAGGTGGTGTCGGGTGCAGCTTTTCAAGTTCTAGTGCTAATTAGATACTTAAGATTTATGGACTGAATTAATGTAAGTTTCCTCATAATGGTATGACAGTGGCGGAGCAACTTTTCTTTACGAGAGGGGGCACAAAATAGCGATACTACACAGC